>JAHWFO010062772.1:608266-637591 GCA_023313115.1 Rhysida immarginata | reverse complement strand
TATCTGTTACAGTGAAAAAAGAACACTAGAAGATCAGGTCCCCTTTCCCTCTTGTATAACATTGGCATCATATTTTGGTAGCAGCTGATATCAGCACTTGAACCTTCAATTGGATTACTTTATTTTATCATATTTAGTGTTCTCCCCAGAAAATTTTATCAGGTGAGTGAAAAGATAAAATAGCTGGGCAGACAAAAATCAAAAACAAATAAAATATTATGCAGTGGGGTGCAGTTTTTTCATGTATTCAACTGGGCAGTGACCAAAATCAGCCGGGTCGCACGTCTGTTCAAAAGGGTCTGGGGAGTAATAAAAATAAATCAGAAATAAAAAATAAAAATAATAAATAAAAGCTGACATTTCGGATAGAGTCTAAAAATTATGGTATAATAAAGACACACAAGAACTTTGATACATTGATAATTTGTTACAGCAGAATTTTTTCTAACTCCCAACATTTCAATAAATTGGAGAGCATTGCATTTTGAAAACAGGTTTTTCTGATACAATATAAATTATGCCTTTTTAATAAATATTGGGATTTTTTTCCCCTTTTAGATCTATCTTTTTCTTCTCACTCTTCACCATCTATTCAGATAATAATATACCTCTTGAGACATTAGATAACCTTATGAATTGCAATATGTTTATAAAAACTAGGTGCTAAGTGCTAAGAATTAGCTAAGTGCCCCTGATCGCTACACTCTAAAATATAAAATTTCAACCCATCAAAGATTCGCACACGGCTCGTGGCCTATATAGTTGACCATGACAAAAACAGGCTGATGCAACAAAATTCCAACTATTATCAACATTTATATTTACGCTTAGTCGGCATCTAAATTGTCCCCCCCTCTCTCTACACCCCCCCCCCCCCCCCAATTTCAACAATTAAAATGCTTTCAAATGAACATCAACAAATGGTTTGAATTAATTTGATATTTGATATTAAAAAAAAAACAATAAAAAGGCAATGCTACATGTGTTGACAAATATGGCATACAACCTGTTCCTTAATGCTACCTTTTTTTGAAATGCTTTTATACCTGTGTTAACATGAACAGATACGCAAACAAAATATATTGTGCACATCTACAACACAGGTCGTTTCCAACCATATACGTTTCATGCGTATTCGTCCACGTTAACACAGGGAAAAGAGTAGAACAAAAAATGGGTTGCTGTATTTATATATAGATGCTACATATACAGTTATCCAAAGCTGTAGCTTTCACTATCCTAAATGAAGTGTACCTATGACATCTTTCATAAGCTGAAAGAAAATACAACAATTAATCAATTGCTGTTCGAGTGTTCATAGATGCAAACGATAACCAATAACACATAAAATCTAAAATAACAGTAAATAATAATGAATGCAGGCAAGTTCATTGCACATACATTGTCTTTATTTCATATACCATGGCTCAAACACAGTGACCACCAGAGTTATAACACCATTATAATTTTAAGCTTTTCTGATACCTTAAAGGTAAATTTCACTGTCAAAGTAACTTTGTTTAAAATGAAAGATAAAGTTCTCAATAAGCACTTAGAATATACACATATAAAAATTTTCAATTCAAACTCAAAATTAATAAAACATATGAACAACGTTCATTTTCCCCCTCCCCCTGTGATCAAGACAGATGCCATTCTTTTGGATACAATGAGGTCATTGTATACGATGGAATATGAAGGCGTTTTGGAATGGTGATGTCATGCATTTCAACAAGTGTTATCGTTTTTTATCGTGTTGTCAGGGAAGCAACAGTGCATCGCATTTCGTATATGAATACGAAAATCAGAGTGATAGTAACCGTAATGATTTTTATAATAGATAGCAGATAGGCCTATTTCATTCCTTCGACACTTAGCATTTGTCCATTGCAGTCCTTGTTCTTGAAGATCACCGGAATTAGGCCCCTTTAGAGTTGGAATAAAATCTAGTTTCAATGAATTTCTTTTTAATTGACAATGAATTTAAAATGGCACAATCATATAAAAAGCAGGACGCTTCAAAATGAATTGAGCACACTATACTGTTCGCATTTGGATATCAGTTCTCTAGCTGGCGAAAGCTAATCCACTGCTTCTTAAGCCATTCTGACCGTAGAAATCTATGAAATGTGAAGTTTATATTGTATTTCTTATATTTGTACCCAAACACAGAAAAATTTAAAGGCATTCTGGTAGAAAACAGATTAGCAAACTCTTGTGATAATGTATGTAGAATCGAAAGCGACTAGGCGACGAAATTCCCATAAATTCTCGCTGCAGGATATGACCTCATGTTCCGCTGATTCTCCTGAGGCAACCAGAAGGCCAATTTTCAATCTTCTGAGGCATACTTCTTAATAAAATATTAGGATAAATCAAAAAATTTTGAATGATAGTTATTTTATTACCATGGATTAATGTTATGATGCTAAAAAAAAATAAACTCGAATTCTTCCGTGGAGATTACCTTTAAGATAGTGCTTCCCAGTATTTTTTTTTTTCTTGTCATGGCACACTTCACAAGAATAAATATTTTCATAGCGTACCGATTTAATCAATTAATTAATGATGATTCAACAGTATTTATTTTATCATGCAAAGGTACTTCTTTCTTGTATGACTCTTATAGTTTCATTTAAATGAACGTTAAAGAACAGTGGTAATATGAAGAAGCGTCTTCGACTTCATGGTTAAATTTTTTGTGGCACACAATACTCTTGTGTGAAGTGTCACAGTATAGTCTATCCAGCCTTAGTCTGCGCGACATGTTAACGAAACATAGTCACGTTTCCCTGTGCAGACTTTTGTGATTGGAGGAATTGATGCATATGGCTTGGCAAGGCCAGATAAATTCTTTAATCTTTCTATGAATCTTTCTATCTTTTAATCCAGTAATCCCTTATGCTCTCAAGAGATTTAATTGAAAATCTTTAGGGCTTTTGCTATTTATTAAAAAAATTTACCTATTTTAATGAAAAGCTAGCGAGAAAAATATAAAATATTTATTTTATAAACATTATACATAAAAAATAATTTATGAAAATTCATCCGAATTATGAATATGTTATAATCGGTCTTCATTTGCTTTTCAAATTTCATAAATATCGTTGATTTTATAAATATCATTGTCGATTTTATAAGTAGCATTTATTTTTCAATAAATTACATGAATAAATCTTAAATAAAAGTGTTCAGGCCCAGAGACACATTCAATTACTTACGGTAATTTTGACAATGGAGGTGGTTTCTGTTTTGTCGTTTGCCTGCCAAGAGAGTTCATGAGTTCTCCCATGTCTGCTTTATTTTTAGTATGTTTCTTTAAAAAATGATCAATTTTTGTTTTTAATCACAATAAATATCATAAAATTAGTTGTTTTCAGAACTGATTGTTATAGTTTTTAGTCAGTTTTCCCGTTTTCTTTTGCAAACTACAGTTTCATGTGCTCCCTGGAGTCGGCCAATGGAATCTTACTTCACCATACACTTTTGTTTACATCTCGTGCAAACTGAGGCTGTATAGACTATAGTTGGGAAGCACTGCCTTAGGATAGGTTTTATTAACAGATGCACAAAAGAAGCTTAAAGCACATATGCTCAGACACAGATCAAAGTACGGCAAGTTATTCCTGAAATAGTGTATATTGTTCCCAAGGAAGCAGTTTCATGCTATTATATTTGTTATTTGAGGTTTGTGCTACCTTGTAACAGATCTCTGCAAAATAAATGCTGAAGTATAATTTTTGTTTTTCTTCTTTATTGTTTCTTTATGAAGCTCTTAAAAAAAAAATCTTTTGATGGTGAAAATTGGGTTTTCATGTAGATCTTTCTTAAAAATGAAATGGTATAAGGAAAGTGGCATTAAGCAAGGGTACAATCCACAGACATAATCTACAGACAGAATACCACTATATATGGTGCGTACATGTTTCAGACAACGAGGAAGCAAGTTTCAAAATAAAAAAAAAAATGAATTCCAAATATCTCTTGCTAGAGAGAGGATGGCACTGCTTAGCAGGGAGATTTGTATAATAGGGATATCATGGTAAGTAATAAAATGAAGAACTTACATGCAGCACCATCAGTTGGTTTATTAATCAATTATATTTGGTGTCAACAAAGCATAGCACATCCCTGAGTTTAAAAAAATACGTTTGGAATTACATCTGTGTGTCTGACCATATTTGTGTGAGCACAAAACCTCAAAAACATAGTGAGCTAGATGGATGAAATTTTGTATCGGGTCTTACATCAAAATTGTAGGTCTGTAATCACTTTTGGACCAAGTCTGTCAACCAAAAGTGGTGTTATACCTAAACACATACTCAATTTTCTTCCTTTAAATAAGACTTTAAATAAAAGTAAACAAATAAAATTTAGTATAGACCCTTATAACAAAGAAAGACATTTGGATATCAAATTTCAGCCCAGTTGCATTAGAAAAAGTGGTACTTTACCTGAACACTTACCATTTTATACATGTATAGTATTTATTTTGCTTGATGTGAAGCAACAAAAGTTAACAATTAAACTTCTCCATTTCTTTTAACAGTTAAAACAATATTAATTTTATTTGTTGGTTAATAAAAAGGAGGCCATATCTCAGCTACCTCTGGCCCGATTTGAAGCAAATCTGAATCATTTTGCAAAGTTAGCCCATTTTAAGGCACCTAATTTCAGCAGTTTTTGGTTTAGTGTGCACAGTTTGAATACGAGAAAATTGAAAGGAGAACATTCTCGATTTTATATTTAGATTATTTGCCTATATTTATTATTATGAGTTTCATGTATATCAGTGACTAATTTAATTTCTATGACTTTGCTGCAGATTCTTATTCCCAATCTTACAACGAATGCCATGTATGAGGTGAAAGTTCGTGGTGGCACTCGCAGTCTTGTGGATCAAGCTAAAGTGTATAGAGGCCAACTATCTGAACCTCGTAAAGTGTTTCTTCATAGTAAGTGTAACTGTAAGTTGATAATAATTTTTGTTGTTTTATTTTTTTTTATTCTTACCTTTTGGTTACTTTTCTCTGATGCATTACATTTCCTTGGTTTTCTTGAAGCATAAGTTTTTGAGATGTTTAACTGTTCCCTGCAATCAGTTATTTATTTGTTAGGGGAAAAAAAGTTATATCTTCAAATTGTGTAATCAGTTGTTATTATCTTAAAAGATTAATCATTTCATTCTTTACCTTATCAATGGAAATGGTTTCTTCCAGTGTCTGGTTTGACAGGTGCTGTACAAAGTGATGACAACATAAGTGCTGGTGTCATAGCTGGAGTTGTATGTGCTTCATTTGCTCTTCTACTAGCTATATTAGCCTTCATCCTTTGGAGGTTAGTTGAGAATTTGAATTTCTTTTATGTTTTCATTTTCACGTTAATAGTCATGTTTATGCAAATGGGTGAAAATATTTTCTAAAGCAACATTTTACTTACTTGAATAATGCATTTTATTTATGCTTGAATAATAATAATTTTATTTCCTTTTATCCCCCTTCCCATTGATTATTTTTTTCTCCTTTCTTGTGTAAAAGGCATTATTCATTACTTAAAAAATAAGACCATTTTTTAAAATTAAACTTTTAATTTTGTGTAAGAAAAAGATTAAAATTATCATAAAATCATATTTTTAATGATAGGGTTTATGTTATTATTAAACTTCACTGATAACAGAAGAGGAAATGTATGAAGCAATATATTTCCTCTATGTAATTTAAGCAATAACACGTAAAACTGCATTAAAAACCTTAGTGTTCCCTACCTTTGTTATGTGTTTAAATTAGCAGTCAGTAACTGTTACAGTTGTAAGAGGGGAGAAAAAACTAATACTTTAAAATTTATTTCCATAATTTCTTGTTTTAATCATGTATATTATTTATTTCAAGTTCCTATTCTGTGCCATTAATTAAAGAATTGTTTAATACCTTCATAGAAATAACTAATCTTCCTTTCTGATAAAAACATTAATACCGGTGGCTGTAGATGCATACCAGTGCATAATAAACCTATGGAGCTTAGAAACGTATATCCACTATTAATGTTTGTTTTATCAAAAAGAAGATTAATAATGGGAATAATGTAAAAATAAATAATAAAGGAAGAATGTAAAAATTCCAAAAGAATGGCAGTTTTAAAATGATAAATAGACTTAACATTTAAAAATAATAGTTAGTTATATTTATCTTATCTTACAAATAATCAACCACGAAGTTTGAAAAGTAATGTATTTCTAATGAAGTAAGCGTGTGCGTTTTGTAACTGACTAATTTTACTTACAACATTCATTTCCTGCCCAACCTCTTTTTTCTAGGAAAATGCTAACTTTTACATTTGTAATATACAACAAAGTTTAAATACATCCTAAATAGAGGTAAATTTTCACTCAATAAGAAAGAATATTTTGTAAAATGAAAAGTTCTCATTTTTGTTCAGAGAACAAGCAATTGAAGAAATGTTGTTGGATTCCGTGAATTTCATGTACGTATATACCCATAAAGTGTCTTTGTATTTTTTTGATATTTTTTCCAACAACCTTTATAAAATGATTTAACTTTTTTTATTTTCCTTATGCATTTAGGATTCTTTTTTTTTTTTTAAATACAAGTTATGCTTTATTGGAGATGATTTTTGTGAATTATGTCCAATGTAAATCATTTATTAAAATTTCTTAGCAGAAATCATATCCTTTGGGAATTTTTGACAAGTTTATAGTTTTATTCAGCAGTGTGTAATTTTTCATTTCTGTAAATGTTTTAACACTTTATTCCATCTGTTGAACTGATTCTCTGAGCTACCATAAGAACTTTTTAATCTTACCAAATGCAGTTTTCTTATAGAGTGGAAATTTTGTTTTATGAAATACTGTGTTTTCTGTTTACACATTTGTTTACAAAACAAAAAAAAATGTAGAATTGTTGTATACTATATTTTCGGACAGAGAGAACAGTATTTATTTACAAGAAGTGAAGATGGTGTGCATGTAAATAAACATGATAACATGGCTAAGTGTTCATTTTACGACAAAGATAAACTAATGAATTTGATATTAATATGATTTTAATAATTAGTAAATATTTCTCCAATACAGTCAAACCTCTATTAGCGGATAGTTATGGGACGCGATTTGTTGTCCTCGGGAGGTTGCACCAAAAAAAAAAACATAAAATGGGATACTGTACTGATTTCAGCTTATGAAACTTATTATGTATACAATAGTGATAATGGGAACAAACAATAAGCCAGGGGTGGGCACGCTTGAGGTCAATGAGAGCCACATTCCGGATTTTCATATATTATAACGAGCCACATTCCGGTTTTTTCATATATTATAAAGAGCCACACAATATTTACATAGCATTAAATACACAATCTCAAATAGCAAAATATTAGTTACTTTAGTCAATTTAATAAGATTCAGTGAAAAAGTTTCTGAAAAACAGATTTAAATTTTCAATGGGAGCCACACTTAACTCACGTCTGCAAACAAACAAACTAACAAACTAATAATAAACAAACTGTTACATACAAATATTGTAACAGAAATGTCAATATGTAAATGAAACACTCTGCTAATTGATTACACAACAGACTTCTTGTCCATAAATAGTTGGGTTCTACAGGTTCAATGAAATTTTGGAAACATTCTGCTGACATTTTCTGTGTAACATATATGCTGTAGTGCATAAGGTATGTACAGGATTAAGCTGTATGAATACAACTTTTAAAAAATTGTGTAACTAGGGCTTAAAAATTAAAGGGAAATTTTCTTTTAATTTATGAAAATAATAAATCCTGTTCACTGTAACCAAATGTAATGGATGGTATTTTCTTACGCCAGCTTTCAAACTGTTGATTATCCACAGACGTAGATTTACCACATGCGATATTGAATGTAATGCCGTGTCGTATGCAAAAATTTTCAACAACCCGCTTGAAGTTTTAAAATCATTAAGATTGAAAGTTCTTTAGCAGCTTCCCTCTCTCGCTCTTGCAAAAGTGAGCCGAAATTGGAAGATTGTTTTTTCGTTCTCTGCTGAACCACTCAATGATAACATTATCCAAAGTAGCTTTATCACTTTCCAAAAATTTATTTTTCCTGTTTGAATCACCATTCTCAATCCAATCTTTCTTGATGTCATTCTTGTTTTTTAAGATGACTCTTATATGAGTTTTGTAAACACCAAATTTTTCAGCAAGCATTCTCACACTAAGTTTTTTTTTTTTTTTTTTTTTTCTCCCCAAAAACTTCAATCACTTCTATTTTGTCTCTTGCAGCATAATCCACATAACCGACCCTTTTATCATCTTCTAGTAATGCGGAAAAAAAAGGCAGCTCAGGTGGGAAGGGGGGAGGGACCAGAATTGAAACTTTCAGTTTCTTGTCACACGAGTATTCTCACAGTAGAATTACCTTTTAGATCTCTTTCCTTTCCGAATCATCAACCTTGTTCCCCTGCTATATGATAATAGACTATATCATGTGTCAAACGTCAGTTACAGGAAGATTCTTATATCCGTGTTCGTAAATGGGAGTGTCCGTAATTCAGAGGTGTCTGTTAATAGATGTTTGACTGTATATGTTTGCATACATATTCGTGTTTGTATGTGTGCATGTGGTACTTTAGATGTATACAGGGTCTTAAATTTTAGGATCAAAATTCTATAGTTGATAGAGGAGTCTAAGCTAAGTGTTTTCAGATGGGGTAATCAATTTCAAGTACTAAGAGATCTTGAACGAGTAATACGTGTGAGGAACATTTTTGTAAGCTGCTTTCATTTTCAGAGCAAGCAACATTTTTTTATTTATAAACAACTTACACCCTCATAGCAGCAATTTACAGCTAGCTCAGAGCAAGTGTTCAAAATGGCAACTACCATCTATATTCAGGGTGATTCAAATCAAGTGTAAAACAATTTAAGGGGTATTATAGAGGTCAAGGTAAACACAAAAAGTCCTATGAACATGGGTCCGAATTTGAATGATAACTGAGATATGAACAGAGATAAAAATGCCACCACCAAGATCAACAAGTTAATAACTCAGGTTCTGTAAAGCCTAGATTAATGAAATTTAGAGGAATAACATAGTACATAAAACTATGTATACCGTTAAAATTGATTGATTCCAACAAGAAGTTTCCGAGTTACTCATTCAACATCATAACGTGTTCACTTGTGAGTATTAACCAACACTTGTTACAATTTTGACTGCGTAACTCCCTTAAGTTTTTTTTACACACGATTTGAATCACCCTGTATATAATAAAATTGTAGCGAGGCGAAAACTGTAAATTAATTTTTTTTTTTTTTTTTTTTTTTGAGAAAAAGTGATTTTTACATATATTATAAATGATACTGAAGCTCAAACAACAGTTTTTAGGATTTTTGTCTGTTTGTCTGTATCTCTGTTTATATGTTAGAGGTTGGCACCAAAACTAATGAAGAGATTTAGTTGAAATTTGGTATGAATATCTTAGTGTTGGAGATATATTTATTTGTTGTATTTTTACTACTTTGCTACTAGTTGGCGTTGCTGTAAAGAACTCTTCTGTATTCCCTCTGTTTCTTTATTCTCCTGAATAAAGTTATACAACATTCTCATATTGTTGTCAAAACAAGGAAGACGTACGATTGTTTTTGTTAACAGGTTATGGGCACAGCACGCTTCCACTGCGCATTTAATGTACTTTTTTCTATGGGGAAAAAGTCTCATTCCCACGGCGCATTTAATGTACTTTTTTCTATGGGGAAAAAGTCTCATTCCCACGGCAAAAAACAAAAACTGGTTCCAGCAAAAATTTAATGTCAACAGATGTCACCATGAGTTTTTAAAGCGCATTATGGTTTTGTTCTTATGAATGTATATATGAGAATATTTACCAACAGATGTCCTCGAGATACATATGGTGACAACTGGGCAGAATTTATTTTTCAGTTGTTATTTAATTGCTAGACATTAAAGTGAGGCCTGATGATGAGCGTAGTAGTTCGCGCGAAAAGTTTTGCCAATTTTATATCCCTTTTAACATCTAGACATAATTATTATAATTTTGTTTCATATTTTTTAATTTATTTGCAAGCACAAGAACAATTCCACAATAAAAGAATGTAAAAGTGAAGCTAGATTGATTCCTAAAACTTATCTTTGATAATTGAAATTTTTTTTTCATCTTTTGCAATAGATGACAAATTTTTTTTTTTATAAATATAAAAGGTGTACAGACTGGTAAATAAAAACTCTTTTGTAATTTACTTTTGGTTTCCTTTTTTGCTGAAAAGGTAAAAAACATTTCTCGAAATTGCTATCAGCTGATCAAATAATGACATTTATTATGAAAATTAAAACGTTAATGTGCTTTGTTTTTTTTTTTTTAACCTGCTTTATCTAATATACAAATAAAAGCTTGAAGGCTAATCAGCATTAGCCATCTTTACATTTCTTCTTAATAAGCTGAAAAGTATTGTAATTTGTACCTCTGCTAATTCAGTCGTTGGGAAAAACATGCCCGACGGCCCGAGTTGTCGCCACTCTCCTTACAGGCACACTATATGTCGAGTTCTTCATGAGCAGAGCATATCTTTGAGTTCTTCGAGTACAACAAAGTGTGTATATATTAATGGACAACTGTATGTCGCTTGCTCTCACTTCACCAGCCCTGACTCTATTTATTTGTGCTCCCGAAGGTAAAACAACGAATGTTTTTTTCGTAATTTTTTCGCCATTCACATTAATTCTATGCAACCATAAAATAGTATAGTCGTAATTTAAATTTTCTTTCTTGATCTCGATTTATTTGGGGCTGTGTCTTAATATAAAAGGGAAATGCCCCTCACTGATTAATCACGATATCTCAGGAAATAAGAAATCTATGCTTGCAAGCGAGTTTATCTATTCCGACTTTAACGTGGGCGAAGTCGCGGGCAACAGCTAGTTTTCAATATATGCATTACGTCATGTCATGAAGTTTTTGCCACACTCTTTCAAATATCCCCAGGGCTGTTGTACAGTGAGACAGGTATCTTGGATCTAGGCAAATCGTATCACTTTGGATTCTACTTAGGTTTCATACACCAACGATTTAATGTGCCCCCATAGTAAAAAAAAATTCAGAAGAGTGAGATCCGATGATCACACTGGCCATGGGACAGGACTTCCCCTTCCAATCCAATGATCTAGGGAATCTGTTGTCCAGATACTCGCAGGCATCAACATTGAAGTGAGTTGGTGCACCATCTTGTTACAGCCAACAAGATCTCGGGATCAGTATATATATTGTCTTATATATGTGTTGGTGATCAATGAAGCAAAGTAAAAGTTTAATAACAATCAAAAAGCAATCATTAATAAAAATTCAAAAGGCTTAAAATGTGATTTTTATTAAAAAAAAAAAAAAAAAAAAAAAAAAAAAAAAAATTTCACGAAACTTAAGAATTTTATTTTATAACAAACCTTTCCATTAGGAAGTGTCTTCCAAAAGTTTAATTAAATAATCTTAACTTTTGTTTGATTCTCTTCTGCATCCTCTTCGTTATTTTCCAAGAAAATTTTTAGATTACTTCTGCAAAAGGTTCATTTTTTTTCTCACCGCACTCTTGGTTAAGAAATTACATTTGAAATCCAGATCACGGAATTTTTTTTATTTTCTTCTTCATCTATTATTTAAATGTAATTACTTGAAGCATAGCTTCAGTTTTTCGAACGGACATTAAAAAGACTTTTCATGAGCTTGCCGATGGCTTTGAATGGAAAAATTTCCAATCTACAACTAGGTGCCTGCCCTATCTATGGGTTTCTACATGTCTGCTTAGCATTACTTAGGACACTTGGAGACAAATTGCTGTACCAATGTAAGTGGTGGCCAGTTGGTAGAGGTGACGAATTAAAAACTCGTGATCCCTGGTTCGAATTCTGGTTGCAGAATTTTTTTTTCCCTCTTTCATATCAAGGAGATTAGTAGTTTTCACTTTATAGTTACCTCTATTACACAATATTTAAGGTTAGCATTTATTTTGTTAGGAATTCCATGGCACATATATATAATATTTTATGAAAAATAAATTGAGAATGCCTGATAAAAACACTTTTTATTTATTTTCATTTTTAATGAAAATACTGGTAATGTTATGTACAGTATTTTCTTTAATTTTAAATATTTCTTTTATAATTTCAGGAAATATTTTCAAGCATCGTATTATTATCTTGACGAGCCCCCACCACCACCAAGACAGTGTGCAAACATGGCTGTTAATGAACTTTATGGTGAGTTTTTTAAACACTTTGGCTTCTTTGCTGTTTATATTAAAGTTAAGTTGAGTGAAAAGTAAAAACGTATGATGGAAATAATATTTTATTTAGGCAATAATGAAACATCACCCCCCAATACATCAGTTTTATTTATATGAATAACTTTATTACACTTTGGGAGACCATATACAGCACCAGCAGATTTGTTGCAATTGATATCTCTGTGAATCCAGTTTATTACTTGGAATCTTTATAATAACAGGAAAACATTGCCCTCGTACGGTTTTCTTCATTCGGGGAAATGGATCAAATTCACACGGAATCATACCTGGGGAATTATAATGGGTATTCCAATGTTTCCCACTGCTATGACAATGTGAATGAGTGTTGATAGATTGCCGCTAATGAAGTGTAGGTGTATCTTTCAAAATTTTAAATTTCAAATATTTGCAGATGTTTCTCAAGTGTAAAATTATTGATATTATTCAGCACCATCCACGTTATAGGCACAATGAGATTACCTTAACTTAGTGCAGTGAATATCTGGGATGATGCAGTTCATTTGATTGCACTTTATTTTGACGTTTGTTCAGATTGACTTAAGCTCTAGCATATCTGTGACATCTTTGCACCTTTGTGACATGATTGAGGGAACCACTTTGCTGAAATTTTTCTGCACTCTATGGACGTCTTGCAGAATGACGGATAGGTTGTAAATAATTAGACCAACTTCATTTGCCAATTGTCAGTTGGTCCATTGTCTATTGCAGTTAAGTAAAGACCTTCACTTGTGAGATGCACATATTTCAATGACATCACAACAGATTTAGCCCTTAATATTGCAAATTTAAATTTGACTCTGCAGCCATAATTTTTACAGGAGGCTCAGATTCATAATTACCTTTCAATGATCGAGAGTTTTCTTAACCAAGTTTAGGCCTGATTTCTACTCTTTAATATCATCAGGGCAATTTTATTAGGATTGCTCTAAATTGGCATGCTTTCAGTTATGGTGAGAAAAATATTCTCATTAACTAGTTTCTATGATAAAACTTTTATTTATTTGCTGTTTTAACTAACGTGTACCCATATAGTATGTACTTTTGAAGGGGGTTCCCCAGCAGCTTTGGATGATTGTCTGATTTAATAAACTGAAAGCTTCATAACACTGCTTAATATTTAGATTATTTTTAATTTTTTCTACCCAATATTTTTACCTCCCTTCCACCTGATAAAATATAATTTCTGTGTTCCGTTCAGAGGTTTAGATTGCTACAGTACCTAGCATTGTTATCTTACCTCTGGTTTAGGATAGGTTAAAGTCTGTAATTTCTTCAAACTTTATTCTTATATAATTATTGTTACATATGTGTATTTATTTTAATTTTTTAGAAACTAGAAGTACCGGTAATATATATTAATAGATATATTTTTATTCTACATAGATGAGTCTGATTACCAGTCGATTCCAGTGCACTTATGGTCAAAACATGTTGCTAATCTACATGCCGATGGAGATATAGGATTTTCAAAGGAATATGAAGTAAGACTTTTTTTTAAATTATAAGTGATAATTTCAGCTTTTATTAATGTAGATGTTACTGTAAAAGAAGCCCAAACTTACCGTATATAAAACCTAGGATTTTGGCTTGTTAAAAGGAAAAAAGGCTAATGAAGTAAAAAGCTAAAAGTTTTATCCATTATGTACTTACTTAGTGGTGCTTTTCACGTGAAATAAACCTATATTACATACGAAACAAAATCTAGGCAAAAGGAAAGATATACACGTATATAAAATCATTTATAATAGTAATGATAAGAAAGGAATGTTAATACTAGAAAATATGTTAATTTTCATCATGAACAAATAATAGCCCCATAAAATATTAAATAACATAGAAGACAATGACAGTAATCTGTTGTTTAACCAACTGCTGAAAGAAAGAAATATTCAAAATTTAATATATAGAGATAGAAACATAAAAAGTATGTGCGAAAATTAAGGGTGGTATCACTGTTTCTCCTCCTCGAGGAAGGAACAAGTCTCTTCACGTAAGGAATGAGGCACAAGGTCTCCTCGAAAAAATTCGATTCCGTTCAATCTTGCATTTTCTTTCCCTCCTTATATGAGGAGTCCTACAACCTCTCCTCGAGAAAACTAGTTATTGGTTTGAGAATATTTTTAACGGAAATGATGAAATTTTGGCGGGGGAAGCGTTATGTTGCTAAGCAACCTATGCGCGCGGGATACTTGAATCTATTTTTAAATTGGAAATCACAACCAGTTGCGAGAATTTGGTTAGCAACCCTTTTGTAAAATGCCCCCACGGAGTAAAGAATAGATGATGTCCCAGATCTATTCTTTACTCCCTGATGTCCCTTTGTCAGATGAATGTTTTCTCCTGACTGATAACTACAATTGATAACTTTTCTTCTAATGGCTGGAAAAAAAGAAAATTTTTCACCTGTCGAACATAATTGTTCATGGTTTATATAATAAACAAATTATATTAATAAATTTATTATAATAATCGCTAACAGGACAGTTTATATTGTCTGTAGTAATATACAGAAATTTTTTAATAGATTGTGATATGGCCACGATCTCAATTTTTTAATTAAAATTATCTCTAAAGCATCAAACGTAGGAATTGAATAATATTTGCGATCCAATAAGATTGAAAAGAAAATTGATTATAAGAAAAAAATTGTCTGAAATGCTTGAACTTCGGTTTATGAGCCGAGCACATAAGGTTTGCATGTGGCATTTATGTACTTGACAAAAAAAACGTAAATGCTTTCAACTGGAAAATTAACAAAGTGAGAATTTTATTGCAGATGCTTTGCTTTATTAGCCGCTTCTTCCAAAAATACATTTAGTTCTGTCGTATAATAATTTTTTATTGTTTCATTGTACAAACATAATATCTTGTAACCTCCCACCCATCATGCCAACCACTACGTCTTGCCGGGGAAACCTTATACGAGCCAGCCGGCCATCGCTTCCCCACCGCCGTTGCTTGATAACGTTGCTTATCGTCAACTGTGGGAAATCAAGTAGGCCTGTATCGCCATTTACAATTTGGAAGCAACCTTAAACATAAAATTTGAAAGAGTAATTTACTATTTTTTCCCAAATCTAATAGAGATTTAATCAATCTATTTATTACACAAAAATAGTTTATTTACTTTTGCGAAGAAAGGCAAGGTGATGAGAAGCTCAAAAACGCGGGGAGCCCCTCCCTGCCCCCTTTGTCCCGCGTTCCACTAATGCTGTCGCCGATTTCCCTGATAACTGATACTCTGTCGACTCTTGTATAGTTACAGTTTGAATAAATAGTTTATGCTGATGACAACAAATGCGAGTGCTGGAGCATTGACTAAACGTCTCATAGATTTATTTTTTGTAAATGTTAGGTTAGAATCTTTCTAATTTTTTAATATCAGTGAAAAGAAAAGAAAAATTTTAATCGATGAAAAATTTGAGTATTGAATTTTATCTTTTATCTGATTCAGTTCATTCAATTTATTCTTTTATCTGATAAAACTATAATTTTTCAAAATTCGTTCTTTTGTAAACCCATAAGAAAGAAAACCTCTTTTTATATAGTTAAAATTGTTTTTCAAATTTTTACTAACAAATGCAGTCGAAATCATTTATAATGACATTGGTTATAGCGACTAACTGGATCTAATGACTAGATTTTTCTCTAAAGTTTGGTTTCCTATTTAAATAACAATAAAAATTATCGGTTATAGCGACACATGAATTCTAATCCATGGTATGCCTGCTTGGACTTCCTTTTGCAAATCGAGGTGGAAAGACTTCTTCAGACCTTCCAAAATGTTACTCTCCAGTCCATTGCCTAACTTGACAGAAGAGTTGCCAACTATAACATCGGAACCGTGTGTATTGGCAAACTTTTCAACCGAGATAGGGATCCCCTAACAGCAATAACAACCGATTTCCAGTGGCAACAAGTTCGGGGACCTGTGGGAAAGATCTCTCCAATGTGCTGTTTTGAGGGTCATTCTCAAGTCCATGCACTCGGCCACGTTCCTTTTCACCTGTCAGTCAGTTTCAATGTTGCTAACTTAGCGAATATTACACCAAAATTAAGAAAAATTCCATTAAAATCTACTGAATTCAATTGCAGTACATATATTACCATTGAATTCAGCAGATTTTATCGGATTTTTAGCTCTGTTTTAGCGGGAAAATTAGTTGACTGCTGGAGTTGTGATAACAAGAAGGGCTCCTAAAAGATAAAGCTAACATTACTTGGCAGCTGGAGTCAGGTTGTTACTAACATAGTTGTTATTATGATGTATGCTGAAAATTGAATATATCTCACTCTGCTGTGCCAATGATTATAGGAAGGATCGTTAGAAAATAATTACATTGTGACAAATAATAAACCAGATGGAATGTAAGAATGGTTATAACGACAACTGGATATAATGATCGATTTTTTATGATCCCTTGGAGGTCCATTTTATACGATATCGACTGTATAAATGGTTTTTACTACTTTAAAATTTACAGCTTTTGAAATATATTCATAGAATTATTTTAACATCAAATATCAGATAATTAATTATAGTGTATTAAAGGAAGAAGTCAAAATTTAATTGAATAGATTTGTTCATACACTAGTGGCATATAAAGGATTTGTTCATACATATATTTCTGTTTGAAATTTATTACCCTTATAGCCTGACAATGTTATCTAATATTGCTCCAGAATCAGATAATGAAGCAAGATCATCTTCTTAACGTCAACTCCCTGCAAAAATTATTTCCAATTACTTTTTTGCATAATGGTATTAATTAAATGGAAAATAAAGCAAATTAACCAGACAGATTAATATTTCATCATTCAGTTTTCCCTGTTGGATATATTGCAGTCTGCATGGCTCCAAATACCAGTGGATGAATTCTAGTTTTTATTGATTACTCCCATAATGTGTAGCCACGGGTTATTTTGGTTACTAGCTAGTAGCCAGCACGTCTTTCCTTGTATTTCCAGGCTTCCCATTGGTCCCTTCGGTTCTCCCTAGCCAATACTTTCCTTTTCTCCCCTATTGTGTCTTTAAATAAGATGTCTTCTAATGCCCTTATTATATTTTTATTTTTTGCTTTGACAAAGAATAGTCTCTATCTGAAACGTCAGCATTTTTCTATCTCTTACCACTCTGTGTTCTACATATACCACATATATACTAATGTATAAGCAGAGATTTTTTTTTTTTTTTCCAATAAATGACCCCTATAATTTCTAAAAAGATACACGAGTCAGAGTTGATTAAAGTTCTTATAAGTGGAGTTTACAAAAAACTAAATAATAATTTATTGTTACTTTTAGAATTCATTTATACACCCAAGTGTATAATTTTTTTAATGGATTCTTGCCTGAATTGTTATTTTAAACAGTTTTACTGTTTCCTGGTTTTTAATTGAAATTTTTGACTATTTTTATCCCACAGGCTATTCAACAAGCTACATCAATAGATTATCAGTCTGATCAGTCCCAAGTGGTAGAAAACAAAATTAAGAATCGTTACCTTAACATTGTAGCATGTAAGTTCTATGTTCACATTTTGCTTCTGACTATAGAAAACACTGTATGATTATTATTTTTTTCACTTATTATTATGATAAATATGTAATATTCCTGCATCTCATTGTATAAATGTTGGATTCTCTTCATAAGAAAATCATTAAGAATAGTTTTGAAAATGAAAAGCACATCTTCATTGTTTTATGTTTTATAATTGATATTATATAATTTTAGATGATCACAGTCGAGTTACGATGCGGCAGCTACCAGGACAGAAGAAGTGTAGCGATTACATCAATGCTAACTACATTGATGTAAGTTGAAGTTTCTTTTCATTTTTATACTGATACGACATATCAATTATTAATGCAGAATAATTTTTGTTTGTTAAATATGGTACTATGAAAAAGATTACAAGATTTTTTTTTCCCACATTGTTATATACAGGGTGATTATAATTAAAGTTACGATTTCAAAAATCGATAATTTGAAAACTACTCGTCAGAATGACCTGATGTTTTAGCAGAACAATCATGAGGCAATGGAATTTTGTTTGGCGAAGGGAAAAAAATAGTTCCAAAATCTGCTATAGATGGCGCTGGCAGGGTAATGTCGGGGGAAAACCAAAAATGGATTTGTGAAACACAGGAATGATGTTAGCCAAAAGGAAACAATAGAGTTCAGGGGTTTACGAAAAATTTATTGGCGAAAAGACAAGAATACGTGTTTACAGCGACAACAGTGATAATGCCAAAAAAACAGAGCTTCATGGAACAAACATCTTACTGATGATTAAGGCAGAAGTTGTTCGATATGCCCTCTGCCTTGTTCCGCTACTAATTGGAAGCGCAAAATGGCATGCTCCACATAGATCGGAAGGTATCTGTACTGATGCAATGGATCTGGTGTGTGATGCTTGCTTTCAAGTCTGCTAGATTCTCAATCTGCCCACTGTAAACAACATTATTCAGGTACCCCCAAAGCAAAGAGCTGGTGCTCTGCATTTTTATGGAAGCTATGTCTGCTGTGCGCATGTCACATATTAGTAATTTGCATATCTCCAGAAAATGTGAACCCTGCCAGCGCCATCTATCGGCAGATTTTGGAACTATTTTTTTTTCCCCTTCGCCAAACAAAATTCCATTGCCTCACGATTGTTCTGCTAAAATATTAGGTCATTCTGATGAGTAGTTTTCAAATTATCGATTTTTGAAATCGTAACTTTAATTATAATCACCCTGTATTTTGAATTCAAATAGTTGCAATGACATAAGACATGTAATAATTATAAATTATAAAAGGGAAGGAAAAATTCCATGACCTGGCCTCGAAACAAGGACCATGACTTTAGCTGTCACCACTCTAACCATTTGACCTACTGGGCAGAATGAACTGCCAAGCTGCTACACTATGTCCATATGAACTTCCATAAAGTCATAAATTAGCTCAACTGGCAGAGCAGGCCCTTTACTCACTAATTGGGAATCCTTCTTACCCTTAAACCATCAAATACATTGATGAAAATTCCACTCAAAGAGAAGATGATGAAACTGAAGAAATTCTTCAAATATCATAATTACAAAGTAGAAAAGGGAAAGAGAAAGTTGTGGTCCCTTGTTCGAGTCCACGTTGCAAAATTTTGAAATGCAGAAAGTGGAGAAAGCAAACACCTTATCTACTGTGGATAATTACTTCAGGTACTTACGAAAGACCACATGAATGTGCATTTCAATTGCTATGCAATCTTCTTCAGCATGCATGTATGGAAAACTCATTGTTTCAAAATTGGGGTGCAAATAATAAGGTGCAAGAGAAGAAGGTGAAGGAACATGTTATACAGTTATCTTTAAATTGTCTTAAAATTTATTTAGTAGCTAAACTATTGTCTGCTGATACCATAAAGCAGTTTCACTTTTTACAATCTAAACGAGCATTAAGTTAGTTTTAAAAACTAAAAAAAAAAGGTTATTAGTAATTAGATGAAGCAAAAGTTTGAAACGCCTAAGCTAAAAGTTAATAAATCTAAGTATTGTGTAAATCTAAGTATTGTGTAAATTGAAAGAAAATTCAATTTAAATTTTTATTCTCCAAAAATGGTGGAAAAACTAATAAAAAGCACTGAAAAACTAAATAAAAAAAACCCAAAAAAACCCGAAATTTATCACAAAATAAAACTTCACAGTCCTACCCGTAACAGTGGCATAAACCTCAACCTATGTAGATATCATAAACCGTGATAATTACATAGGCTAGAAATAAACTAAAAGTCGCTTAGTAATTATGCTTCTTCCATCACAGCACTCCTTTTAAATGACTACAAAAATGTCGTTTTGTATTAAGGCCTTTTTGAATTTTAATTTTTCTGTGTGTCTTCAGTAGAGTGACAAAAATCGTTGAGCCTATGCTACATAAACGTATTTTTAAGACAGCAGTTCGTTTGCAGTTTTTGTTGCGATTTCATGCTTAATCGCAATCTCCACACTTGCAAACAAAACGTATTGGCAAATGAAACCATGATGTCACAAACAGCCACACCAATAAAACTCCTTAGAAATGCAGGAAGAATGAATTTAAAAACTTTTTTAGTGGAAAAGAAACATAAAACTGGCACCAAAACCTTCTATCTCCCCCTACAAGATCAGAAGAATCCACAAAAAAAAATATGGTATCGGTGTATTTTTTTACATGGGCGAGTCTATGGACAGAACTTGGATTTAATAAGAGTGGACTCTTGCTGGGAAGAAAGAAAATGCATGAGTAATTTACTCAAGACCCCTATTTTCTACAGCTTTTCAATCCTGATGCTGCAATTTTTAACGTTATCTGCTATTCAGAAATGAATCATTTTTGTAGAAAAACCTGATGAAATGTTATTGCTTTTTTTAAAAAATAGCCAATGAAGTGACATCCTTACCCTACTGGGGAGTAATTTCTTGTTAATAAATGTATAAATGTATTTCTATTTCACTGCTAAAGCTCCTCCTTGGAATGTTTACAAGATTTTATTTTTAGAGAATTCAGAAATGACTGTGGATAATGATATAATGACCAGGGAGAACAATTGTGGACAAGAAGTATTCTCCCTGGTCATTATTTTATTTTTATATAAGGTTTTTTATTTTATTCTTCAACTCTTGCAATGCTTGGTTATTAATTTCTAATGCAAATTTGTTTGATTTTCTTAGGGCTACAACAAACCCCGGGCCTACATAGGAACCCAGGGACCTCTGCCATCTACTTTCCCTGATTTCTGGCGAATGGTGTGGGAGCAAAGGGTTGTTATCATTGTTATGATAACTAATTTGATAGAGAGAGGGAGAGTAAGTTTGTAAATTACTGCTATTTCATATAAATAAAGCACATTCTAGCATGCTTAAATACCTATTGTTCTCATTCTTTCTTGCCATTGAATATTTTAAAGCCAACCTTACTTTCTCAGTAATATGCTTCAAATGTCTTATTAAATGAATAATAAACATTATTTATTGGAATCTAATTAATGTGGGGGAAATTTGAAATTCGTTAAGTTGAATTGTACAAAAATACTAGTTATCAAATTTCTCAAAAGCTTTTACATTACCAAAGATATATATACCTTACAGAATGTTTGGCTTATAGTTTATTTGATTAAGAAGGTTCAAGTGTCCAATATTTTATTTAATTATTTTATTATAGCATTTAAATTATTTTATCCTTTGCCTATTTACAGCGAAAGTGCGATAGATATTGGCCTCTCGAAGGAACAGATACTTATGGTTTCATTCAGGTGAAACTTCTCGAGGAGACCATCATGGCCACGTATACAATTCGCACTTTCTCCATTTGCAATACCAAAGTCAAAAAGGTATCACTCTTTATAGGTATTAATGAGAATACATAAAGCCTCATCAAATCAATGCAGAGTTCATAAAAACTATATATATTAAAAGAACATAAAATCAAATACATAAATAATGAAAATAATTTTGATTCATTATATGAATATATTAAAAAATTATTAAAGAGCCCTTTTAAAATTTTCATTATTTTAAAAGCAAGCTCACGAAGTTTTAGAGGGGATACCATATATAAAAAAAAAGCAGCATGGTACATTAGAGAGGGAGTGAGATTAAAAAAAAATGGAAGAAAATGATATAAAAAAATTGCCTTTTATTTTTCTCTAACAGGATTTTTTCTTCAGTAAAAAAATTTCATCGTTAAATGGGAAAGAAAATCAAGAAATGTTTTATGCATCAATTTGCAAAAATTCTAATATTTATTTATTTACTCATTTATTTTATAAAATCAAAATATTGGATGTTCCGAAGGTCACACAGGACCTGTGTGGAAACATCGCATAGGTGTATTAAAATACAAATGTAAACAATTAAAAATTTGGCAAAAATGAAACAAATACACATAAAAAAGTACAATTGCATATAAGAAAACTAAACTAATAATGAAAAGGAGATGAGAGAAGAGAGAAAAGAGGGATCACAACAGAAGAGCAAAAGAAAAACAAACCGCGAACAGGGGATGACAGAGAGCAAAACATCCAGTGGGCTTCGTCGATAAACTGAGCGCCAGCTAATAAAGATGATTTCAAGTCCTTTTTAAAAGTATACAGAGCGATGTTGTTGCTTGTTTCAAATGGTAAGATTTGCCAGGCTTTAATACAATGAGTATGTTAGACTTAATCTTCTGAAGTTGGTGGAATGATTTGGAAGTCGTAGGTAGTTAGCTTTGCATGTTGCATAGTTGTGGAAGTGGCCATTTACTAAGAAATTGATAGGAGTACTTAATGTATGTATGTTACAGCAAAGTTTAAAATATCTATACAAAATTTTTATTCATAGTTAGAAATTTCATAATGTCATTGATTTATGAGGTTTTAACTGTTTAATCAAGTTATAAATTTTATAAACTTTGTTCGTTTATGGCTAATAAATTAAATAATTGAGTTATATTTCATTCATAATTTAGAAACATCAGTCAGAGCGTATAGTCTACCAATATCACTACACCAATTGGCCGGACCACGGGGTCCCCGAGCACCCGTTGCCCGTGCTCAGTTTTGTCCGAAAATCATCAGCTGCCAATCCCGACAATGCAGGGCCGATTATTGTTCATTGCAGGTGTGTATTTAGGAAGAATTCGAATTAGCTATGCTCTTTTGAATTTAATGCTAACCGTTGATAAACTGTTTTAAGAAAATGGTAAAATTTGAAATTTATTTTATGTTTTAATTTCTTAATCGCATAAGCACTATTATAATTATTCCTTATTTAGCAAAAGCTTTTTTGCTTTTACTGTTATAACATGCAGCACGTACATATAATTTTCTTTGTAATGGTTCTTCACATAACAGGCTCATGCTTTAGAATTCTATATGGAAGTTTATGATAAGATTGTACATACTACTAAAGCATGACATTATGTAGATCTCAGCTGAATTATAAAATAAGTTCTCTCTTTATCTGAGTTTCCAATTTATCTCATTATCTTTTTCCATTACTTCCAGTGCTGGGGTTGGCCGGACAGGAACATATATTGTGCTGGATGCCATGTTGCACCAGATCAAATATAAATATGACGTCAATGTGTTTGGATTTTTGAAACACATCCGCCAGCAGCGCAACTATCTCGTGCAAACAGAGGTAAACATAGCATTTATAAACATGGTCAATTATAATGAAATTATTCAAAGAAAATTTTTTGTTAATAGTTAATAATATGCTGTTATAATTAGATATTGCAAATATTTAAAAATTGATATATTTATTTATAACGTGAATACGATACCTCAAAATTATTGCATAAATAAGGTTGATGTTATGTGTTTATACATGAGTATTTTGATTAGCAGTATTATAATTTACTGGCAAGAAGTGACTTTATGGACTGGATAGATAGGAACAGGCGAGGCGATGAGGGTGATGCTTGGTGGAGACACTGCTCTTTGCTGATGACCATGAGTCTTTTTGCACTAATCTTCAGAATGCATTAGATCCGTTTGCAGCCAAGTGTGAAGAGGCTGGGATGTAAATCAGCATCGCTAAGACTGAGGTTCTGGTCCTGTTAAAATAGCCTGCTCAGTGCACTCTCTGTGTAGGGGATTCCCAGGGGGTGGCCGTGACCTGGTTGTCTCGTCGGTTGGCTTGCTAATCGATGGAGTTCAGCAACTTCAGGCGCGGCCAGCTGCTGGCTGGGTGACGGCCAGGGCTTGAGGACCACTGCTGGCGG
This sequence comes from Rhysida immarginata, assembly GCA_023313115.1. Classification (NCBI taxonomy): domain Eukaryota; kingdom Metazoa; phylum Arthropoda; class Chilopoda; order Scolopendromorpha; family Scolopendridae; genus Rhysida; species Rhysida immarginata. The sequence continues at coordinate 613,561 of JAHWFO010062772.1, read as the reverse complement.
GACAGCTATTTGGGGCACGGCTGTTGGGGGACTTTAGTCTGACCCATTTGCTGAGTGACCAGTGCTGGTTTTCCAGCAGTTGGTTACAGCCACTGGTTTGTTTGTCCGCCAGCAGCTCTTCCATCATGAAACCCCCCGTGCTTCGGAGGGCACGTTAAGCCGTCGGTCCCGGCTGCTACTGTCATCTCGTAGCAGTCGTTATTTACTGGGATGGCGCAAAACTCCCTCGTAGGAGTAGGTGCCGCAGATTATCGCTTCGCGATAATCTACCCTCTGTACTAGATACTAGATACTAGATACTAGGGGATTCCCATTGAGACAGGTGGAAAAGTTCAAGTATTTCAGACTGCATTCACGAGTGATCGGCGGCTGGATAGAGAATTGGATGCTCGGATCGATGCAGCAAGCTGTATCAATCACTAACTGTGGCGATCCATGGTAACAAAACATGAGCTAGGAAACAAAGCTATGCTCTCCACATCAAATCTATCTTTGTGTCCATTCTCACCAATGAGCCTTGAGTAATGACCAAAAGACTGTGATCGCAGGTGCAAGCCGAAATGAGATTCCTGAAAGCTGTAGTAGGTGTTACTCTACTAAATAGAGTGCAGAACTCTAAGGGAGTTCTTTGGGTGTTGCACTGCTACCTATCACTGTGGAGAGGTCTCGGTTGCACTGATGTGGCCTCGTGATATGGATGCTGCAAACTGGTCTTCCTAGGCAATTGCTATTTTCCAAGCCGGTGGAGGTCGGCCTAGAACCAGGTGAAGAATCTAGATTCGAACGCTTGGGTATTGCCATTGAGGACATGTGCCTGATGGTGGAAGATCGCGAGCGCTCTATATGCTCCATAGGGCTTCTGCCCCTGTGACTCTAATTTAAACCTGGGTTTGAAAAGTAAGTAAATTGATTGTCCAGCGCCTTTGATGGTGTTAACTTCGGAGGAATAAATGTTGAACAGAATCAATTTAGCAGTCTTAAACATTTTTTCTTTTTTTTTTTTCCCCCTATTTGCATACACTGAAGAATTTAAAAAAATTTTAAAGGACAACTCTATGCAAAATGTCGATTATAATTATTTTACAGAATACCATCCGTTACAGAAGTTATTATATAAGGAAATATAATAAATACAACTGACCTTACTGATCTGGGTTAATAGAGTGCAATTGAAGATGGCTACTTGGTCTCCGAAATGTGCATCTATGATGAATAAACTTATTGTGGAAATAGTGCTACCCAACGTCTCCTCTCTGCATCATCCTTTGATATACATATATAACATTTCCGTTGCAATTTTTAATTTTGGTCCATAATTTCGATTTAAAAAAAACACTTTGTAAAGTGAAAAAAGCCACTTTTGCTATCCTTCTCACTGTCCATTTTCTGGAAATTACATAGTTTGAGTCAAAACAAAGCCAATGAAAAACGTGAAAAAAATCACCCAATCATAGTTTTTAACAAATGAATAAATACTGATTTTAAAATGGAAGATGGAACCAATGAAGATGGAACTCGTAGTATTGTTATTCGGACTACTATGGTCAGGACGACATCTGACAACTCCAACTATGTCACGATTCCACCCAGGATGGATTCCTCCCTATTTCAAATTTCACTCATTATTTTCGTTTTTTCACACGTTTAGAGTTCGAATTAAAATTTTTTAAATATGTGACGATGTTATTAATAGGTTAGGTTTCCATAGAGTTGTCCTTTAAACAATATTCTGTTTAAAGATACATTAATTTTATTGATGATTTTTATCCTGCTGACTTTCACCTAATTTATATAATTATTTTTTTGCTTTTTTTAAATTAATTTATCAGTTTTTTTATTGAAAAAATTTAAAATTTTAGTGTGAAATACAGTATAACCCACGTAACTTAAACTCTCAAAAGTGGAAATCCCACCGAACTTAAATTAATATTAAAATCCCATCCCTGCATGAATTTATAATACATATTTCATCCATTAACTCGAAGTAATTTTTTGAATAATCGCAGATAAGTTGAAAATATTTTTATCAAGAAAAATTAGGAAAAAACAAATTTTAATAAAAAAAAATATATATATATTACAGAAGGTTCTTATAAGTGGTAATTTAATGTGTGAAAAAGAAAACGAAATAGCAAAACTTCTCAGCATTATCAGTGGAGTACCTATATTTTTATTTAAATACTGTAGCACATGTAATCAACAATCACAAGCCTTGTTTTGGAAAAGCCATTTAAGTTAAAAACTTGATAAGTCGAATTTTCTTCCTTGTCTGCTGACGATTCGACTTAACTAAGTAATACTGTAGTAGCAAAAATTAAAATTTTTTTTTTTCTCATTTCTAGAAATATCTTTTATACATGTAAATATAAGAATGCTCTATTAAATTTCTATAAAGAGTGAAACACTATTCTTTTCTTTCTTAGGAGCAATATATCTTTATCCACGATGCGTTGCTGGAGGCAATTGAGAGTGGAGAAACGGATGTTAGCGCTCCCTTCCTCTCTCGCTATATACAAGGTCTTCAAACATCAGATAGTGGAGGTGGTAATACAGGATCAAGTAGTGGTGAAAAGATATCTTGGCAGTTACTAGAGAGACAGTTCAAGGTGTGTATTTATTGTAACATAATTTCTTGATGAAATAATTTTTAATAAGGTTGGTATTATATTATTAAAATTAAGTACAATTTGTTTATTATTTAAACCTCTAAATCTATAAATTGATTAAATAATTTTTTATATAAAGTTAATTAAAAAGAAAACAAAGCCACCATAAATTGATAGATGTAAATTTTTTAATGAGGTTTTGAGTCTTAATGTGCACCGAACATCAATTTGTCGATGTTTACACGTGTGGTGAAATGTCATGATGGGAATGGGTGTTGTTTAAATAAATATGGCTTTTATTTGTCTATTATTAGAAATACAGTATTTATATCAATGTTTTTATTATTCCATTACAGTTAGTAACATCATTTACGCCCAAAGATTTCCATTTAACTTCAGCAAGAAAAGCTTGCAATGTTCCCAAAAATAGGAGCGCAGACATTCTGCCTGTTGAAGCTTATAGAGTTCACATCACACCAAAGCCTGGCACTGAAGGTTCAGATTATATCAATGCCACTTTCCTTCAGGTAAGCATTAAACAATTTACTTTTTAATTTGTATCAGCAGACTGTCTTAATACATAGTGGCCACTTTCATAAATGCTCTCATTAAGTTTCTTGCTTGAAACTCTTGCTTACTAGAAAATTATATTGAGGGGGGGGATATTTTCCACAATAAAATATTTAATGCCTATGAATGTGCATTTCACACGACCACCCGAGGACGACAAGGATTTTTCAGGGGGAAATTCTGAGATCACACACTTCTTTCGGAAGGGAAATAAAGCCGTTGGTCCCGTGTAATCGTTTGCCGGCTGAACGTTAAAGAACCTTTGCGAGGCAAAATTTGCGGCCCCTATAACGCCGTCCTGAAATGACCATAGCAGTTGAAAAGGACGTTAATACCAAACAAACCAACCACACGACCACATTTGTCTTCAGTTTACTGTGAATGACATAGACAGAATTGGCAACAATTGAAAATTACAGCTAAGCTTCAGTAAATTTGTCTGTCTTTAAAGTTTGTCCAATCAGGACAGATTGCTGGTTCCTCACTGAAACTGTCATTTTTCAGTTGTTGCTAATTCCATCTATGCCATTCACATTAGGTTGAAAAAGAAATGTGGTCACTTGAAAAGCACATCAGTAAATATATATTTTTTATTGTGGAAAAGTGGTTCTATTTTCTTTTTTACTTTAATATTTTATCCACTTTCTTGTGACTTTTTTTCATCACAGGTTCATTCACGTGTGACAACCCCTCCCCCTTCCTATAGTATGTTATAGAAGGGGAAAACACAAATCCACTCACTTTACAAAAAAATGTCCTTTTATTAGCTTCTATTACACAGATTAATGTTTACAACTGCTGCAGTACCTGTAATCAACAAACAACTATAAAATACACAGTACAGTACGTTAAACTGGAAGGGCCCCTCAATTAGCTTAACTTCTGAGTACCACTACTAATACCGCACGGCAGACAACCCCAGAACACCTTGGCCATACAATCAGGTGCAGTCTCATGACAAGTAACTGGGACCGAGAACACACGGTCCTCACCCACGGCCCTGCTCAACAGGTACTCTAAAGGCAAGGCGTACTGCCAACACCTCCTAGAAAGAAAGCCTCACAACTGAAACGTCAAATATTGTTACATCATCATAATTCGACCATTGCTGATCGTATTTCTACCAATAATAAGCTAAATTTGGTCGACTTATGATGATGTAACAATGCATGACTTTTCAGTTGTTAGGCTTTCTTTCTAAGAGGTGTTGGTACTGCCCACGGCTGGGCTACGCTTACGGGAACACGAGCTGCCAAATACGCCTTTTAGGAACATTCCACAAACGTCAGGTGACTTCTTTAGTAAGCCTAGGGGGGAGTCACAGGAACCCTTGTGGCCCAATCCTTGCAAGATGATTCCCAGACACAGGTTACCAGTCCCCACTTGGCAGAACTAATGAGCTGAAAAACAAAAACTCAGCCACTCTACAGAAGGGTTATCATCCTAAAGTTATACCCAAGATACAGGCCATTCTGTTCACAGTGCCCAACTGCCCCCAGACTACACCCCAAAAGTTAAGAACCTTAAACAGTTATCTCATAACACAACTAATCTTGTTAATTATGGAATACAACTAACAAGGAAACCCCACATATAGACCTTTCCCAAGAGTAAATAAACCGCCATTTTGAAAATAAGCAGACTAGCACTTCCGTGAGCAACAGTGCTTCCTGTTGTGAGCTTGTCAGCTGTAGACTAGCCTGCTCCTGCCTCTATGTAGTACATAGTGCCGCACAATTTTATCGTTACAAAAGGAGACAAGGAATCTACACTTCAGAGCACTCGATAATGCATTTTATATTTTTATGTTTTGGTTTCTGAAAATTTTTTGGCAAATTCCTTTGGCAGGGGTAGACCACTTAATAAATGACTGTAATATACGATACAGAACATCTAGCCATTTATGCCTTACTTTTTGTGGCGAAATTTGGATGAGGAATTATCTTCCTCAGTCTTCCTTCAATTATCTTCTTTCAATTATCCAAGCCTTTATTATTGGCTTGTGGAGCTGAAAAAGAGAAAAAAAATCTTCTCTCTTAGGTTTAAAATGGATAATAGAAATTATTCTAAGATGGAATGAACATTTTTATTACATAGAAAATATCATATCATTACTTTA
>JAHWFO010062772.1:596299-608166 GCA_023313115.1 Rhysida immarginata | reverse complement strand
GGGGGGGGGGGGTACTCTGATTGTGAGGCAAAAAAGAAAAAACAACTATAATTCTCTTATCCATCCGTCGGTTCGTCCAAGGCCAACATAGAGTTACAACAAATCCGTCCGAATCCAGGGACTTGTGGTTTAAGACAATACTCAGTCATTGTTATTAATTAAATAAATAAATGGAAAAATGTTTTATGCATATAAACGGTATATTGTTGCAGAATATTAAGTTTTGAAAACCATTGATGCTCCACTTTCGTTTCTTTATCCTTCAACCTGTACGGTTGATACCCGTCATGTGACAGATGGAATTCTAGTAAATAAATAATTTGCACCCAGTTATTTTGATCTACGGCATTGATCCATGCATGTTGGCGTTGTGAATCACGTGAAAATCGAAAGAACCGAATCTCAGACAGAAAATTTGTATTAAAACAGTTTGTGCAACATTTGTTAACCAAGGAAGTAAAACAAATTGATCCTATCGTCCTCCGTTTCATAAAGAGGTAGAAAATACCGAAAAGAATCGGCTGGTTAATTTCCCCATGCCGTATTTTTTCCCATTAATTTTTTTAATGCACTGTTGCACAACTATTTGGCATTTCTTAAATTTAAATCACTCTCGAATTCGCTCGGACGCTATTCTGATGCTGAGTATCTGGTAAAACCGAAAGTCTTTTTGCTGACCGACCCGTCTCCCTCTTGTGGCGATTTTTTCGTCAGGCAAGGTCTATAGCCTAATTGTTTTAACAATGGAGTCCTTGTATGGCAATGTATGCTGAAACTTTTTCGTTTTCGCGGTTTATTTTGAAAGAAAAACACAATTTCGCACTCTCTTGTTTTGCAAGCATCTATAGTAGCTGCAGATGAGTAATATACCGTATTTCAATTTGGTGGAAATCTGTGACATACATGTTCGAGGGATTCCCTTGTAAGTATAGATATTCTATTGCAGGGCTTCAGTTAGTTAAGCGAAACTGTCCACAACTGCTCCCAGAATACATAAGACTCCTTTCCTCTATTTGCGCTTCAGACTCTATAGTACCACCACAAAAAATTCAGAGTTTCCTTGAATGGACTGACAGGCGGGTTCACTAGATTGTAACAGGGTTGCATCGTTCACTCCCATCGGCCAGGGAAAGAAAAGGAAAAAAAAGGTCAAAGTCACTCACCAATTGGAAGACATCTAAATGGCACATGTGGTGGACTTTCATGCCCGGAGATTTATCTACCACACATATCGGTGCTTTCCAATATTTCCACTGTCGCATTCCAGGCTTTTCCAGAAAGACAAAATAAATAAGACTTGCAAAAACCAGTTCACTAACCAAACGGTCATGTCAAAATATCGCACAATACTTTAAAAGAAGTTTAAACTAGTTCATTTTCAAGATCGGTGTGCAATAAATTTCCCAAATCGCAATGGCGATGTTCTTTTATCAACATGGCTACTCGCTATACCTTCCCACGACAGAGGGCAACATGTCTTTCTTCACAGGTTTTTTCAACCAAGGGAAAAAAAAAACTAAAAATCTAAAAAAAACATTCCAGGGACGACCAACGTTATTAACAATGCCAAGGGAGGCTGTCATCGTCTTCTCGGAAAACGTTTTTCGCCAAGAAAACAATGACAGCCCCAACAATGCACGAACGCTGTCGCTTGTTATCAGTGCGACAATGGCCACGCAATAAGGAAACCAAACATACACTTACAGTAACAGCAACAATAAAATTATTAAAAAGAACTTTACCACAACGAAGCCTATATAAAACTTTTTTTTTTTTTTTTTTTTTTTTTTTAATAACCAACCTTCCTTCAATTTTCAGCTGCAGAAGGAGAAATATTTTAATTAAAATGTCTTATTTAATAGAAAATAATACTATAATTTCTTAATAATTGCAGGGTTTTACGAAGTTAAAAGAATTCATCATTACACAGCATCCTCTTCAGGAATGTGTTGCTGACTTTTGGCAAATGGTTTGGGATCACAATTCCCAGACAATTGTTATGTTATCAAACATAGATGATAAGGTAAAAATTTGACAATATTGTAAGTTACTTTTCAAATGCATGTATATTAGATAACACAATTTATTGGGATTTGAATATAATTTTAGGACTATGAGAAGTTTTGGCCCTTAGAAGATGATATTTTTGATTTTGAAACTTTCAAAGTGAAGACATCCAGTGAAACATGCCACTTGCAATATACGACACGAGATTTTCTCCTGCAATCTACACAGGTAGATTTCATTAACTTTCTCTTGTATAAACACATGTCACTGCTTAACTTGCACCTTTAAAGCATTATTTTTAAAACCATCTTAAGGTGATAAGTATTAACACCAGATAACTCCGTTTTATTTATTATCAGTTTTTTATTTTTTTAATATAAAATTATAATTTTCTAATTCTTTATTTAATTTATAAATGATTTTATAAAACAACAGTCCAAAGTTTATAGTGCCCGGTACAAAAAGAAAAGCTAATGAGCGCATGGGTATATAAGTGTTTATCAATTGTAGATGTCTGCTTTATTCAGAATTTCTGAACATGACGGCCTCCTCCTCACCTATAAATCTGTTTGTTCAAGGAAAACTATAAAAAGGCAAGCTAAAACCAGAATTTATAATGTTATTAACTATTTAAAGGATATAGTAATGACAACAATAATAAAAGAGAACAGCAATACAATCTGAATATTGTATTTAACCTGTCGATTAATTGGGTGTCAAATATATTTCAGTTTCTTTTTGGCTGCGATTTGACTACGGGAATGCCAAGAATAAGTAATGCTCTGTTTCCTGTCCTTTTTTGATTGGTTGAACAAGTGTTTTTCACTTACGCTTGCACCAGTTTCCTTTTTCTTTCGTGCCAGGCATTGTAGTTATTATAAAATAATTTATTAGAGTACTTAAATATTTCATTTCTATTTATGTTCTAATGAAAGAATAACTTTATTTAATTTATTAAATGAAAAATATTATTCATCATATAGGCTATATGTAAAAAAAAAAAAAAAATTGTGATTTTTCGTTTGCGTGTTTCTTTGTTTGACAATGCTCTTTGCTCTGTCTGTCACCAACAAAATGCCAACGGATAAACAAAACAGTCTATTCTATATACAGTAAAACCCCTATTTTTACGTCTTTCGCTAGACAGGCAAAAAATCAAATTTATAATGCAGGAAAATGTAAAATTGAAGTCAAGAAAAAAATCAACAAAATGTTGCTTTTCAAGCAAATGCAGAATAAAAAAATAAAAACATCTTAAACATGTAAGGGAAAATATGTATTTTATTGCCATATTTAGAAATTAAACTTGCATTAGAAACTTGCATAAACTAATGGAAAAGCATTGAAAAAAACATTTATGAACACTGGGAAAATTGAGTGATTTTCATTTGTTTGGAGTTGAAATTTTACAGATTGAGTTTTCAAGAACCAAAAGAGATTGCAGATTTAATTGTTGATTTTCGTTTCACAGGGGAAAAAAAAAAACAACGTTTAGTGCATTCATAGTTTTGTTTGAAGAAGGCACTTTCTCAACAAACTCAATAATGTCGTCGTCCACTTCTTCATCACTGGATGTATCATCTAAAAACAAATTGGAAATGTCTATTATGAATGATGTCATGATGTTTTTGTCACAGTCAGCAAATTTGCTAAGATCAACTGCTATCTCTCTCAGCAAATTCATTTCTCACTGCATCTTCATATACTACTGCAACAACTGTTACATCCTGAGGTAAAGCTACAATCCAGTTTTCACAAAACATTGAGATATGCAGCTATGAGAAGATGTGAGATATAGTTCTTCTAGAATATTGATTTTCTTCTTCCAAGCATCATTAAGGTTGCCTGAATCAAGTTCGATGAGTGTCCAGGCAGACCCACGTAAATGTGTTATGATCTCACATGATTATGTATGTGCAATTTCCCTAAACAGTTTGAAGATGCAAGCACATGCTAGCATATTGTTCTAATGATGTTAGTTGATGAGTAGTTGGAAGATTAAATACTGGTTAGGGAAACATAGAGTGGATCATGATCCAAATCTTTTCAGCAGAGTGATCATAAAGACATGTTGTTTTCTCCATGACCTTGATCCAGCACCAGTTTTACACAAGGAATTTGCCTGTCTTAACAAGCAGCATGTCATAATCATGCCCCAGCCATTCCCAATGAACTTACATAGAAGCAGCTTGGTAGCCAATTCCTCAGGAACAAGTCTGCTTCTTTGATTCATTAGTGCAACTTGATATAGTTATTAGTGCAGCCCCTGGAGGCTTCACAAGTTACTGATTTTTGTTGCATATAATTTTGTTATATTTTGTTGTTTGAAACTGTAATGACTTAGGTACATCATTGTTTATATTATGTTGTATAAATTTCATTCTATTCACAGGATTCTTTCATAGTGTTGCAATTTTCACAGACAGTAGTATGTTAATGAAGTTAATGAAATGATGAAAGACTTATTATTTTTGTAAAGAAGATATTGAATATTGATTAACGAAGTTAATGGAGGTCATATAGTACACTTCATTAGAAAAGCAAGAGAGAATTTTCTGACTGGTTTCACTTTTTATTCCTAGCTTTTTCAAGGAATGCAATCACTTTACTGTCTCATTTAAGAAAAGTGATTGGGTAAAATGGGACTCTATAACATAAAAGGATGATTCACAACATCATTGCAACTGAATATTGGGGGAAAATGTATGATGCAAATGGTAATAGGAGGGGGTAGTTTTTCTTTACAACAAATGACATTGTGAGTTACCCTTCCTTGTTAAGAACTCATATTTAACCCAGTCACCTTACCCCACACCCGTTAAAATCAATGTTGTCTATAAATTCTTTCTTGTTTTCCTTCTGCAATCTGCTGTAAGGCTTCATTAGAAAAAGTAAGGATTCAAAATTTTGCAATTAAAAGTTCATTAACTTGTATTTGTTTTTCTTTTCATTTGCTTAGGATGACTATGAACTAGTTTGTCGTATTTTACATATGGCATATTGGCCTGAATGTTGCTCTCCGCTCAGCTGTGTCTTTGATTTGCTTCATTTGGTACAAGAATGGCATGTGGAATATCAGAATGGACCAATGGTAGTTGTTGATAGGTAAATACTGAAATCAGTTTCATTTTGGAGTTTTTCATATTGCATATTTAAAGCATAATCTTTAGCAAATATAAAGTCTTTTCTGAATTTTTTTTTAAATTAATATTTATTTATTTATTTATTTATTTATTTATTTATTTATTATCTAATAGCAACAATAAGCTACAAAGGGCTACTTTTCATGTTGCCAGAGAAAAACAAACCATATAAAATCAGTCTATATAAAATATAATTAAAATCAATTGTATTTCTTAAATCATAAGCAAGATTATTGATTAAATAAACTGATAAAAAATGAAAATATCTCTTTGTCACTTGTTATATGAGGTCTGTTCAAAAAATAACCGAACTTTTTTAATTACGCGGCAAAGGATCGTCATAGCGACGAGCGGTTGGCAATACTGCAATTGTCATATCCTTCTGTCTAATGGTCTATTTACAAGTTTTTACATGTTGTTTAGTTTCCTAGTTATTGACATTTTGCCTCAAGACCAAATATTGCCAACCGCTCGTCGCTACGACGATCCTTTGCTGCGTAATTAAAAAAGTTCGGTTATTTTTTGAACAGACCTTATATATTGTCTTCAATATTTTTACATTTTATTTCTCTAATGCAACTTGTTAACATCATAAGGCTTTATGCACATTTGTTATCATATATGCATCATGAAAAGCAGATCTTTTAAATTTAAAAATAAATAATTTAAATAAACATCTGATACATTTATTTATTTTCAGTTTTATTTAATTATAATTAGAATATCACAAAGGTCTTAATTTATTTATTATTTTTATTTTTTACTTTGACAAACAATAGTCTATTCAAAACATCAGCTGCTTTCAGGGTCATACCACTCTGTGTCCAACTTTGATTGGGGTGGGCCTGTATAATATACTGGTACATTACAGCAAATTATACAGTTCATATAATAATACATTATGCATTATTTTAATACACCAGTCTTTTTTCTCAATTTCTTGTTGCAAAATACATTTTTTAAATGGTAGAAAAATGTCTTGGATTTTTTTTTTAAATTGATTTAAATGGTGCAGGGGTTTCCGTGAAATTAGGTGTTAAGTTCTAGTTAATTCTCGAAAACAAGATTTATCTAAAAAATCAGCAATTATTAAAGCTTTTCAGCCTCCACTGCGTTCATTTTTCCAAATCTTTCAAGAATGTTTTTATCAAGAAAGCTAATGCATTTCAGTACAGTAAACAGTCTATAAAAGATACAGTACCATTTGTCTGGTGTGCAAAGCTCTAAGTCAATGGGCACTGTGGCCAATTGTGTTGATTTGTGATAGCACTACAACCACTATATAAAGCCAAACTTTAAAAGGAATTTCAAATGGAATTCACATTCTCCACTGTCCAACATTTGCATTCATTTGATTTGTTTACTGAAAAAAAATCAATGAAAAAAATTAGATGCGTATTATGCACTGGTGCATATTATATTCCAAAAATTACGGTACTTTTACTGGATGTAGAACCAGTTTTGAATAATGATAACGGCTTTTTATTAAATTTAATAGAAAAGGTTTTGTACCTGAAATAAGTATCTGGTATTTCCTTTTTCTTCTTTCTGAAAAACTCATTTGATTGTCTAACAAGGTGTGCCCATGCAAAGATTTCATCCAAGGAAAATTTTAATGTTGAAGAAATTGAGATTTTTAGTGTGGAATTTTTAAATGAACAATCTAAGAAAAATCAAAAAGTTGATATATATTTTGGGTACAAGGTTCCTCAGCAGCCAAAGACTGGTACCTCCTCAGGAGATGGGTACCTTGTACACAAAATACATATCTGGTATTCCCTTTTTTTCCTCCTTGTGGATTACAGGTTTTTACTTTTTAGTTAGTTCCATTTCATAGTATTTGCTTATTATTATTTTCTTGAATAAATGACTAAAAAGAAGGCCTGCTAATGACATGACACTTGCATATGCAATGACAAGAAGTGGATCCACCTTAAAGAGTTTGCATGAATGTCTTCATTTGATTTTTCTTGGCTTGACTTTTTTTTTAGTGACAAGAAACATTAAACCTTTTTTTATTGTATAGCTCTCAGTAGTAGAAGAATAATTTCTGAGAGTGACCTTGAGCATTAGTCCTGAGTGTAATGCACCCTTTGCACCCCTAGTTGATGTGCCTCTGCATGTGCATCAAAAGAACTTGTATATAAAAATCTGTATCTTGTTAATACAGAACTACTTTATGAAATCAAATATAGACAAATGAAGATACACACAAAAAAATCAAGGATGTTTTGCATGATCTGCTGCTTTTCTGTATTAACAGAAATTAAATTTTAAAATGCATAACATTTGAACAGAATCTTTAGAGCTGTAGATAAAAAATCAAGTGGTGATATATTTAACCTATTAACTTACAATCGGTCACTATTCAAATTACTAGACGTATTCTAGTATTAAGATATATAAGGAAGAATTTTTTTTTTTTTGGCGGGGGTTTCCTTTAAATGGCTATGTTTAATTGGCTTTATAGCTAGAAAACCATTTTGAGAAAGTAAGGTATAATATTGAAATTAGAAAAAAAGTATCCACTATATTTTTTAAATTAACTAATTTTTTTTCCTCCCTGATTATTTGTTTTGCATTAGATATGGGGGTACAGAAGCAGCCACATTCTGCTGTTTGATGTTACTATACAAACAACTTCAGTTTGAAAACCATGTTGATATCTATCAGCATGCAAAATTGTATCATATGAGGCGTCCAGGGATATGGAAATCACAGGTAATTATATGTAATGCTAGAAGATGAAAATATAAAAGATAAAATGACTTATGTATTTGTGTTCATCTGTGTACTGCATTGGCAAAAGAGTTTGCAGATTTATTTTTTTTTAAAGGTAAACCCTGTGCACAATTTTGTTTTCTTAATAATATTATTCTATGGTAATGGTTGTCAAAAAGGGTGCACATATCAATCAAAAATTTTAAATTAATCTACGGTAATATTTTATTAAGAACAAAACCTCTGAAAAGTGAAAAACAGTGCTTTTGTTTCCATTTTCTTTGGGAAAATAGCTAGATGATCATGTCAGTTCTTTCCACGAGAATCTGCCACCCTGTCAGAGTGCTTTCGTTCTAGTCTCCGAATGATTAGCTATCATCATTCCATAGGTTTTGCTGCACTGCAATTCACTATATGCATGTACAAACTCTGGTTAATTCACTATCTGCACATCGTGCGATGACTGATCATGCAACCAAGGTAAGAGAAAATTGTACTAATTTAACCATCACGGCTTAGCCATCTACAGTGACTAAATAGAAAAGGGGACATATACCAGCCCGTGGGGGGGGGGGGGGTCTGGTGGGGGCGTGGCCCCCCAGTCTTTAAAAAATAAATTTATTGACCTTGTTTGCATGATCAGTCATTGCGCTATGTGCAGATAGTGAACATTAACCCAAACTCTCATTAAGAATTATAGTTTGAATTTGAAAATTTTGTATATGCTAAGTGATTATTTATTTCTTCATCCTTTGTTTTAAACAAACTTACATGTAAACATAGAGTTTACCTTTAAATATTTTTCATGCTTTTATTTGCATTTTTTGTATTATTAAAAAGTATTAAAAAGTTTTTTATGGTATTCGAAAAAAGGCAATTTGAACAAATGCTCATATTTTTGGATGTTGCAAACTAATTACAAATTTGCCATTTGAGATTAGATCATCTTTTAAACTAAAATTTTATTTTTATATTAAAAAAATACTTTTTGTCAGAATTTTCCATAATCGAATTTATAACCATTTCTTTAAAATAAATTTTATGAATATTTATTTGTATTGTTGAATTTTTCACCACAGGATGATTATCTCTTCCTTTATCGTGCAATGGAAAGCATAAGTGGCTCTTTAACATCGACAACACCTGGCTCTACACTTATGGGCCCTTTAGACGTCCCCAACATAAATGGACACATAATAAATGGTAATGGTCACATTCCTAATACGCTTGTTGTTGCCACCAATGGCAATGGTACCATCATAACAAACAAAGTGGACATTGCTACAATAGAGATTTCAGCTTAATACCATTGATCCGTTGAAGATGGAATCATCTAGCGCTCAACGAAGGTTACAAGTGGATTTGCAAGTCCAGCATCAACTTACCGTGTGAGAATAAGAAAAATAAGAAAAAATATATATAAACAACTTCCTGCTATTTTATTTCCGCCCAGTCTGAAATAAATAAGTGAAAGCATGACTTTAGTAAAATAATAAAAAAAAATATGAAGTTTTGATAAGAAGCATTCAAAAATAAAATCAAATAAAATAATAAAAAAAAATAATCCCTTCTGTAGAAATAAAAATAAAACATCCATCCTGTAGACGAGAGTATCCAAGCATTCTCCCTATACTCTTCATTTACTATTGATTGAAGGAGGAAGAAAGAATTTACCAAATCCCAGTTTCTTACTCTGTTGCTTATGGTTATCGAAAAAAAAAACAAAAAAAAAACTTAAATGCTGTGTTTATGTACTGTTAAGATTCGCTCTCGATGGTGATAATGGCTTAGGCTGCATTGCATCGTAATCTTCTGAATGTGTGTATGCTACGTTTTCTATATGTCTTCTCAAGAAACAAAACAAAGAGAAAAACTTATGGTTTTAGTTTGAGAAGGAAGTGGATTTTTTTTTTAACTTATTCAATGTTGTTTTTAACATTTAAATAAATGCAAGTTCCTTTAATGTTTGGAAGTGTTCATCATACGGCTTTTAATTTGTTTTAAATTATCTTCATCCATAAAAGAAGTGACATCATCCAAGATGTACTCAAAAATAAAAATTAAAAAAAATTGGTGCTAATGTGTTTTGTGATGAAAAACGTCCGAAAAAAAAGTTACAGGAAACGACGTCAAGGATAAAAACTACAAGTTCTTTCTCCCCGGCATTGCTTGTTAAATGTCTGTTAATACTCATGAGGAAGTGTATGTGTGCAACTATTGCCTCAAGCTTATATACTTCAGATATTTTATTATTATTATTATTATTATTATTATTATTATTATTATTATTATTATTATTATACCATCTTTTGTTTAGGTCACTGTGAGACAAAAACAAGTAGATAGAAACCAAATATTTTCCCTTAAAAAAAAAAAAAAGAAAAATTCTTATGGACATGCTATTTTTCATTTTTTTTTTTAATGATCTTGTTAATTCCTTTTGATCTGTTGCTGTTGTGTGTTTTTAATGGTGTAATCCTTATTTATGTGCAAAAGTGATTATTCTAATTACTTGAACAAAGAAGAGACTTCTTCTGTTTGCTCATTTATTAATACAGAACCTGAGTTTCTTCTCCCTTCTGTTGCCAACTTGTTTTTATGAAGCAAAGAGATACAATCTTGATATATATATGTTCCGTTTCCAATCAGTGCATCTCCTACTAGAAATTTTCTGCACTTTGTTAATACATTCACCATCAAAGGATAGGCTGATTACAATGACATTCCGAAAACAGAAGTCCACGTAAGGAAAACTCCACCAGATGTAATATGAAGAAATTTTGTTGTAATTATAATGAACTTTATATGTGTTTTTTTTATATTTTAAAAATTTGTCTTCATTTTTAACATTAGTCAGTCCTAATGTTTTACACTGAATCACACGTCAAGCTTTTGCCATTGTGTGTCTTATTGTCAGAATGTTACAGAAAGATTTCACCCCAAATGAAAAAACATAGTTTGATTTCTATTTTTAAGGCACTTTGTTCAGAAGCTTTTGTCTTGCTTGCATTCCATGCATAGATCACACAGAAAGGGAGAGAAACTGAATCACATTTATATTTGTGCAGCAATAGCATGTGTTCAGCATTTCATCATGTATAGTTTCAATGGTTTGCCTGTAAATGTGTGCATGAGTGAATATAATTTAAAAAATTTTTTTATTTATCTATTTTTGATTTTTGGGCTTTCCCCACATACCCAAATCAGGTGTTGTAAACGTGCCTCTAGATACAAGCATGTTTGAAAAAACTCAGGTAAAATTAACATGGGACGCAATACACCCCAGCAATGTCACACCTGTGTAGAGTATTTGATTTATTTATTTATTTATTTATTCGTTTGTTTGTTTAATTGCCCTCTCCCATCCCATGAATTCCATCTAGTTTGGAACGAAAAATCCAAATAAACAACTTCTTTTTTCCCTTACAAATTTATATTTGATGTAGATTTAAAATGGGGGTAATCAGCAAAGTAATTTTCCTTTTTTGGAAAGTTTTTTTAATATTTGCACAGATGAGAATAAAACAAATTTCTGAAATGAATTTATTAGATAAATGTTACAAATACTTCTTCCATGTCATTTATGAACTGACTACTGTATTTAGTTATTATTTGTTGAGTTCTCTTTTTGTTTTTTTGTTTTTGCTTTTTTTAATCATGTGGGCCATTTTTGTAAACATATGTTTTATATTTTTAAAGTTGTTTAAAAGTAATGAGAGCCAAGGGAACCCATTGACTGATTGACTGTATGAAAATTGCAATTTGAAATTGTAAGCATTTCAAACGACTGAGGAAATTTTTAGAAAATCTTTTTTACGTTTTACATTCCTCATTAATTCCAAAGATTTTTTTATAAGTTTTTCTTTTAGAATGTAAGTTTTTACTATGACTTCTTTATCTGTCTATCTGAGCATGGAAACCCAGTTTTTTCAGTATAATTATAATAGTGTCATTGTGTAATTTTACATCGAAGGTAAAAAAAAAAAAAAAAAAAAA
>JAHWFO010062772.1:567804-596199 GCA_023313115.1 Rhysida immarginata | reverse complement strand
AAAAAAAAAAAAAAAAAAAAACAAACAAATCGAAACTTGATAATAATTGTATATAAGTTCAAAATATCAACAGTTTTTCCATTGCAATAAAATTTTGTTGTCTTAATAAATTATTTCCTTTTCTCGAAACAATATTACAAACATTGATACCAATCCTGGTATCGTTTTGAGTTGGAAAGAAAGTAGTGTTTGATAATTTGACATAATTAAAATAAACTTGCTATAGGACATTCTGTTAAAACTCTACCACAGGCACAAGATCTGCAAGAGCAACCCAAAGTTCAGTCTGAATGGGAACAGCTGAGTCAAGAGTATGTTAAGAACTTGTGCAACTCCTTGCCGCAACATGTGGTAGAATGCATTAGAAATAATGGTGGCCCAACATTCTATTGGAGTTGTAATGACTTTGATAGTTTGACCAATAAATTTTATCATACCCGTGCTGATTGTTTAATTGTTTATTATTGTTGGTGAGTACTAACTTCCTTTCAAATATCTTTTCGATCTGACGATTCCTTCTGGGTGCAACTTTTTTTTTTGACAATGAGTGTATGTTGGAATTGGACAGTTTGTCTGTAGTGGAGCAATTAGTACAGAACATGACATTACTGTGGTGGTAATTGTATCAATGTTATCACAGATTGCCACACTCGTTCACATTGTTCCCATCCTGTACCCAAATAGGATCACAGGCTTCATTGACACGCAGTTCAAGTGTCTCCACATCAGGCAGTGGTTTTGCATACATGGTTTTTTTCCTTCCATGTTCGCCTGTTTTTGTGTTGCAAAGTTGGACCGTTTTTGTATCACATTATGCATGAAAAATAAGTCCTGTAAGACAATGTCACTGGCTAGAAATTATGGTTGTACAAAATAGAAGCTCTTTCTGATCCCAAAATCAGGCCATTTCACTCATCTATATGGTAGGATAAGTGGGGTAGCATGGTTTTTTTTTAGCTATTGCTAAACAGCACCCTTGCCACTGTCGATGTGTACTGTCATCAGCTTGTCAATGTGCACCTCAAATTGAAATGCCCAGCACAAATCAATACGAGGGGATCCTTCTATGGCAGGATGGTGAGATCTCGCACAAAAAGGATAACCTGTAACAAGACCTAAATCTGAGCTGCTGCAATCGGCCTATTTCCCAGACATTGCTGCGAATGACTACACCTTTTTTGGTCAATGCAGCACTTCCGGGATGAACAGCATTTACAGTTTGAGAAAATGGCCAACAACTCCCTAACTGTAAGTGTCATCCAAGCCACCACATTTCTATAAGGTATCCGACATCCAGGCCCATACCAATCCATGGGTCCAAGGGACACACTGCACCCAGCTAACAACATTGCAAAAACGTTAAAAATACAGTGTGACCACAAAAACACTCCCTGATTGTAGGTCACCGGACCTTACTGTTTGTGAATTTTTTCTTGTGGGGGTATATCAAAGACAGTGTACGTACTCCCCTACCTACATCCATGAGAATTCTGCAGGACAGAGTCACAGAAGCTGTAAACACAATCACGCCGGATATGCTTTCCAGAGTATGGAGTGAGCTCGATTATCGCCTAGATGTTTGCCGTGTGACAGGTGGGGCACACATTGAGTGCCTGTAATGAACATATATCACATGAAACTTTATGAGTTGTTACACGTTGTTACCCAAAAAATGAACCCAATATTCCCCAAGGTTTTCATTTTATAACCAAATAAAATCGATGAGTGTTTTTGTGGACACACTGTACTATAAAAACTATGTATTGTGTTTTTAATAAATAAGATGTAACTCTTGGATTCCTTATGTCATTATTTTATTGGTTGTAGTAAATGCTGCATGCAATTTCTTTGTTATTTTTAAGGTGCAACCGATAAAGGTTTGCAATAAGGTGGCAAATACCCTTCGTGTACCCCTGTCAACAGCTGCCCAGTTGACGGGAACAGGTTGTGGAAAAAATCTGTAGTTGCATCTTGGACTAATTTTGGCCTGTTTATACTGTGATAGCACTTTTATGTTGCCTTGCATTTGCAAACATTACTTTCGTTCCAAAAAACTACTCTATTTATTTAAGTGTCACAATTTGTTTTGATCTTGTATGAAGATATCAGATGGATGATACAAATATGATCAACTTGAATTTTTATAATTTTTAAAATAAAATAGTTGAGGTGACATGGGATTCCACGGTAAATCCTCATAGAGCCAACACCCGATTCTTATAGTATTGTGAATGAAACTTCCCACAATTCCAAAATGCCATTTTCAGTGAGCTTGTAGGTTACAGCATTTATATAGGGTGATCCAAAAGACCCAAAGATAGATATATAAAATGAAAACCATTAAACATACCGACGTCAAATTTGCAGTGGATATTCTTTAATCAATGCGACATTGATTGACCCTACAGTAAATGTTCAAAGTGGTCCCCTTTCTCCTGCTTCGGCATATATTCTTGGAAACGTGTTACAAGCATGTTCTCCGGAATTGCGTGGATTTCCGAGCGAATGTTTGCTTTCAGTTCATCTATAATATGTGGATTGTTGGCATATACCCGACCTTTTAAATAGCCCCACATGAAATAATCCGGGGAAGTCAGGTCCGGTGAACGAGGTGGCCAAATTTCCTTCGAAATTACTTTATCCTCAAAAAATTATTCTCGTTTCATTGAGATTCGGACTGTATGAATTGTAGCTCTGTCCTATTGATAATAACCTTGTCTGCATTAATCGCCCGTAAATAGAAGTACATTCCTTGAACATTTCAGGAAGTTTGCTTTCACTGTTTTCAAACTATGATTAAATTTTGATGAAAAAAAAACTTACAGCTGACAGAAATATGTGGAAGAGTGTGCAACTTGGGAAAGGGCAACCCTAATAGTGTTGATCAACTTCTGTTTAGGAGAAGTAGCATATTTTTGGAATTATTTTCTTGATTTGAATTGAAAATCTTGAAGAAAAGATAGTTTGGAATCAGAAACCCCATTACATACAATTATGAGTGAGGTTGGCCATCACATTCAGCAAACTTTAATCGGTAAATATTGAATAAACCCAAGTGATCTGTTAAAAATACATTCCCTTATGGTAAAACACTCATCTCATTCTGTAGATAAAATTATACTAGAATCAATGGAATGTTCGGTTTTGATCTAGATCGCCTAGGTAGGGAGTTATGGAACCTCAAAGATTCCGTCATTGCTGCTCTAAACTCAAACGTGCTAAATTGGCCATACTACTCTCCTACTAACCTGATAAACACTCATGTCCAAAAGTTAAGCATAATCAATATCAGAATACTTATTTCATAAACCAACTTCCAGAATGAGATGAAACTGGATATCTGTGCAACGCTTCATTGCAAGTGGGAAAAAAAACAAAAGAAAAAACGTTTAATTAAACATGTTTTGTTTGATAAAAAAAGAAGTTTATGAAAACAGAGAAAAAGAAAAACACGACTTTTATGCGCACGAAACATGGGGAACGCAGTGCTAATCTGGGATATGGTCACACCTAGCGGCCATACAAGCCGTACAGCTGCATTCCATTCTTTCAATGAGGTTGTTCAAGAGCTCGGTTGGCAATAAGTCCCACTCCCGGCAAAGAACAGTTTTGAGCTCTGGGATGGTCATTGGTGGAGGCTGAAAGGATGCAATTCGTCTCCCTAGTACATCCCATGCATGCGCAATCGGGTACATAACCAGGGTTCATGCGTTGGATATCCTCACTATGCAGAAAGTCTTCCACTAGCAGATCTCTGTGGGGACGTGCATTATCGTCCATGAGGATAAAATCTAAACCCACGGCTCCTCTGAAATCTCTAACATGACCTTCCAGTATTTCGTCTCTCTGTCTCTGAACATTAACGGTACGTCTGTCAAAGGTGTGGAGCTCTGTGCGTCCGTTTAGCATGATGCATCCCCAAACCATAACTCCACCACTGCCATATACTGGTCCTTTTCCTTGATGTCATAGGGCTCCACGTTCTCTACAGATAATGGTTCCACGTAAGCTGAATCGGGACTCATCAGTTGCCCCACTGATCCAAAAGTCCAGTTACAATGTTCCCGACCCTAATTTAAACGGACCCTATGAGTCACAGGGGTGAGCGGGATACAGATTGCCGGACGTCTGGAAACTTGTTCCTTAGGTGGCTGCAAGCTCATTAGACAGATGCCTGGCAGGTAGAGCCCTCTGATGTCTTGCAGTTAATTGCAAATACCGATTCTGCCTGAGTTGTCGTAACCCTTGGGCAATCTTAGACTGATCAGCGAGTAGCATCTGTCTTGGAGCCGTCTCCAAAGTCTGGAAATCACACTTAGTGGAACATTCAGTTCTCTGGAGACTTCCGTTTGTGACTGTACTGCTTCGAGTCTTCCAATTACTCTGCCTTTCATGACAAGATCAATTTGGCGTCTGTGGTCCATATTAAACGCAAAGTCACCAATAACAAATTCTCCTAGTAGGGTTTGTGACTCTATGGTTTACTTTATTGTATTTATTGCACTTTGATCACTTTGCATAAATTTACATTTCTGAAATAATTCGATCGTGAACTGACATTGGTTTAACCGTATTAACTGATTTACAAGATATTTATATACCAACGTTTGTCGTTTTTCTCAATATGACCTTTAAATGTGATTTTTTATAAGTATACTTAACTTTTGGACACTAGCATACTATATATATGAGGGTAGCCCAGTAAGTAATGCACCATAATTTTTTTCTTCAACAATTATTTATTGAACATAATGAAACTTATACACGAAAGAATGATGTTTCTTCTACACTCCCTATTTTTCCACATATTCTCCGTCCCGTTCTACGCCCTTCCTCCAGCGAGACACAAGGGCGTGTATGCCCTGTCGGTACCAGACCTAGTTCTGTTCACGCAGCCATGTCTTCACCGTGCGAATCACCTTTGTCATCCTCAAAACGTCTTCCACGAATGGCATTCTTCAATGGCTCAAACAAGTGAAAGTCTGAGGGCACTAGGTCAGGGCTGTAGGGTGGATGGGGTAACACTGTCCAACCCTGTTTCGTGATGTGTTCTGACGTCCTCAAACTGGTGTGAGGGCGAGCGTTATCGTGTTGAAGCAAGCAATCAGCTGGGTTGTTATGGCGTCCAAGTCGCTGGAAGCGCTTCTTGAGTTTGGTTAATATGTTCACATATGCCTCAGAGTATGACACCATCCCAGTCCCAAAACACAGTGATCATGACCTTACCAACAGAAGCAGTTGCTTTGAATTTTTTCTTCTGTGGAGAGTGGGATGACGCCATTCCATCGATTGTCGTTTTGTTTCGGGCTCAAAATTGTGCACCCAGGTTTCATCAGCTGTCACAATCCGGGGGAGGGACGGGACGCGGGACGCGTATTTCACAATGGTACATGAGAACTGCAACCGTTGTTGTTTTATCCAATGATAAAATTGTTTAATAAAAGCATAATTAAAAAATATTTTATGTAAAGTATATATAACATAGTATATTTAAAAAAAATTAGATATTTAGTGCATATTTCATTTCTTGACCTGACTCAATTGTAAAGATAAAAAAATATCGTCAGCTCGTTCCTGATTGGCTGTGCGCTGGCCAGCTCCAATCACCGCCTGGTGGTTGTTGCTGGAAACTCCCACAACACTGTTGAAGCAACGCCCCCTAGAAACTTGAAGTGGAAGTTTGGGGTCTCACGGCCACGTGCAGGGGCGCCGACATCAGAACCACGTGCGCGGGGGCGGATGAACAAGTCGCAACTCGTTGTGATTGACGAATATCACAGCACGGATTACTTCAACTACGCGTACGCTATCTGTCGAAGAAACGTAAACTTTGTGCGCGCACTCCGAAAACTTCAAAGAATGCATATCTCAAGTTTCGCATTCGACCATTGTTGAAGACGGAGAAAAAAATTGTGGTGCATTACTTTCTGGGCTACCCTTGTATATAAAAGAAGTGCCCCATCGCCTAGGAAAACGTTCTTTGTGTACAAAAAGACAAACTGGGAATGCAAAAAAGATTAGGACCAGAAAGACTTCGTGACCTAAATTTATCTACAGGGCTTAGAAGTAAACAAAGTGGGCAATTTTTTTTGAAACAGTGGTCTAAAAGTAGCCTTCAGGACGGCTAGAAACTGCATAATACTTTCTATGCTGAACAAATTTCTTTTGTGAAGTGTTGCCTCCTTCCATTCTTGGACCAGTATGGATATTTTGATTTTAATTTTAAACCGCCATTATGAGATCAACAGTTTCCGGACTATATTTTTGCACTGCAACTGTGAGTGATTTCACGAAGTCGATTCTGCCTTTGCTTTTATTACGACCTCTACTCTCCGATGAAGACATTCCACCAGATTTTGGTAGAGAGCTTCAGTAATTTTCATCCATTCTTCCCCAAGAGCGTTATTGAATTCAGTTACAGATGTTGCACAATATGGTCTAGTCCCTAGTCGTTGCCCCAATCCTTCCCAAGTGTCCTGTTCTGTGAAGGCCGGTCTATTCTTCAATCCCTGCCTCCTCAAACCATTTCTGCTCACACCTTGCTCTGTGACAAGGATCATTAGCATGTTGGTACACTCCTAAACTGTTGACAGAATTTTGCCAGTGCAGAATTGTCCAGAATGTCAAAGCTCCTGCCACAAGAACAAGCTGCTCAATCCAAACCATGAAATTGAGCCCCATCCAATGATACCGCCTCCTCCGAACTTTACAGTAGGCACTATTGTCATACTGTCACGCATGAATCAAAGAATGGGCTACAAGTTTTATCGGCACGATTGAGACGACATCGATTCCATGAAATGAAATACTGTTTCAAGTTGCAAAACGAAAACTTCTTCTAACAGCAAGGATTAAGAGCAAACGTTTTAAAAGGCGCCGGAAATACCGAGATTAGGATATTCATCAAAGGCACAAAGTTGTATTCAGTGATGAAATCTGTATGTGGTGCTCCAATATGAAAAGACCAAAGTGCTCAGAAAAAACTGTCTAGCTGCATATCAAAAACTGTTAAACTTACCCCAGGAATGATGTTATATGGAACTATTTCAAGTGAAGCATCAGGAAGTCTTAACAATGTGACGACATAAATCCATTAGTTTAATTAAGGTGTCTCACCTAAAACTAACTTCTAAAATACAAATCTATTGCACATTTCAAAGTTGACTTCCATATTCGAAAATGGCGTCGGTTTTTTTTTTTTTAAATGGAATGCACATAAAAACCCCTCACATAAAGTACAATAATTCTTCCATTGAAAATACTCTCTCAGATTTGTATTTTAGAAGTTAGCTATTGGTTTACTTAGGTGAGACACCTGTAAAAACATTTTGGATGAACATCTACTTCCTACTACTAACTATTATTTATCGGATAGTGATTTTGGTTACCAACATGATGGAGCACCCTCACATAAAGCAAGGAAAAATATAGATCACTTTGAGAAGATGGGAATTAATGTTCTGGATTGGCTAGGTAATTCACAAGACCTCAATTCCATTGAAAACCTTTGGAGTCATTTGAAAAAAGGATAAAAACATAAAACTCCAAACAGTGGATGATCTGATCGGGGTAACCAGTCCACAATGTTTGGCCAGAAATTACACAAGATTCATGTCGATCATTGCTAGATTTTATGGCTAGATGCAATGTGGCAGTTTTGAAAGCAAAGGGTAGGGCCACCAAATATAACCTTATAATGTTACAGAACTTTTGTCACACTTTTCATATGTTGCAGAATTTTTGTCCTTCCTATGCAACTATTTTTGTTAATGTTTACACACTACCAAAGCGTGATTTTTGAGATTTAAAACTTTAAAATAATCTATTAGCAATCCACCAATTGTACGCGTTTTGTTGAAAGTGTAATTTTTTGTTTTAGTGTAAAAACATGCTTAGACAAATTCAAGACTATACAAACATATCAGATGTTTGTAGGGCTTTTATCTAGTTAGTGTAACATCATAATTTCACTGCAGAAAGTACTTTTCAGACCATTAGGATCACTCGCAGACCACGCCTCCTTGTTACTTTTCTAGGTCAGCAAAGTTCTTAGACGTCTGTCAGCAAGGGCCGTTTAAGACTTCAAAGAGGTCAAATTAATTTTATAATCATTCAAAATTCAACATTTTAATATTTTTTAAAGGAGTTCTAATTTCTCTGACCACGTAATTTTCAGGGGGGGGGAGGTTCAAATATGATCATCGATGACCACAGAGGAGGGGGAGGGGTAAAAAAGATGAAAGAAATGACCACGTGGTTTATGAACGGTCCCTAAACACTTATTCAATCTACGAGGATTGTTCAAAAGAAACATGTTTGGACTGCGCAGCCGCGAAGGTATTGCCTAGACCACAGATTACCGAGTAGATGGGCTAGACAACGAAAGCAGTTGTTTATATGGGTTGTTTAAGTAATAAACCATTAAGGAATGACATAACCAAGTACCGAAAGGTTAAACTAAACCAATCGCAGAACCATATTTTTAGTCCGCCCTATGTTAACACTGTAAGTTTCTAATGGACTATACGAGTAAAGATAACATTAAACCACGTACCTTTGAACCAATTTCGAATATCATTAATTTTACGTTATATTCTTTCATAACACATCATTCCAAGTCGTTTTATATATTATTTAAGGCCATATTTTAGCATTGAAAGTTCCAATGAACCATAATGGTTCCACTAAACCAGGTTCCTTGAAACCAATTTCGACTATCATTAATTTTCGTTATATTCATTCATGACACATCATTCCAAGTCGTTTTATATATTATTTAAGGCCATATTTTAGCATTGAAAGTTCCAATAAAACATAATGGTTCCATTAAACCAAGTGCCTTTGAACTAATTTCGACTGTCATTAATTTTACGTTATATTCATTCATGACACATAATTCCAAGTCGTTTGATATATTACATGCAAAATATTTTAGCATTGAAAGTTCCAATGAACCATAATGGTTCCACCAAACCAGGTTACTTGAAACCAATTTCGATTATCATTAATTTTATGTTATATTCGTTCATGACACACAATTCCAAGCCGTTTGATATATTACATGCCATATTTAGCATTGAAAGTTTCAATGAACCATACTCATCGACTGACGAAAACAGATTTTGAAAATCTTTCATAGCCTCGGAGGAGTTAGAGTTACAGACAGACGGACAGACACATTTCCCTACACTGATAGCATCAAGCACCTTTCGGTACTTAATAAACTATTAAGGAATGATATAACCAAGTACCGAAAGGTTAAACTAAACCATGCGCGGAACTGTTTTTAAACCGCCCTATGTTAACATTGTAAGCTTCTAATGGACCATAAAGATACCATTAAACCACGCTCCTTTGAATCAATTTCGACTATCATTAATTTTACGTTATATTCATTCATGACACATTATTTCAAGTTGTATGATATATTATATGCCATATTTCAGCATTGAAACTTCCAATGAACCATAAGGGTTCCACTAAACCAGGTTCCTGGGAACAAATTTCTTCTATCCTTAATTTTACATTATATTCTTTCATGACACATCATTCTAAGTCGTTTGATATATTGCATGCCAAATCTTATCATTGAACATTTTTGAGGGTGTCATAAGTGTACCATTAGAGCACGTGCCATTGTTTCAATTACAAGAATTTTCAAAATGGTTCATTTCTTGAACCGTATTGATCAATTGGCGAAAATAGTAATTTATATCCGCTTCTATCTCGTCATTACTATTTGTTTGATATATTACTTAATATATCTTCCCATTGAAAATTGCTTGGCGGGAAAATAGAGGTATCATTTGTGCACGTGCCAATGAACCGATTTAGATAATATTTGTAATTTGTTCGTGTCATGAACCATATTCATCGACTGACGAAAACAGATTTTGTAAATCTTTCTTAGCCTCGGAGGAATTAGAGTTACGGACGGACAGACAGACTGACCGACTTACAGACAGAGACACGTTTCCCGACACTGATAGCATAAAGCACCTTTCGGTACTTAATAATGAGGCGTCTGTCACACACAAGATGTTGATCTCCATCGTAATCATACTTGTGTGCGAATTGGCAAGATGGCGGACTCTAAGGTCTCTCTCACCGTTGCCTCCTGAATAGAAACCGGTTTAAGTTTCAAAGAGCTTGGAAGAGATTAAACATCTCATCAAACAATCTTAAGTAGGAATAAACTGCAGACACTAATAATATTAGAAGGCAAATAATTGACATACCGCTTTGCCGGTAAGTGAAGCGGGTAGAGGGTTACGATTGAGCCTAGCCCCAGCTATTATGCTTTAGGAAGGACGAGCGAAAGCAAAAGCAAGCCAGAATTCAGTATCATACCAGAGTCGGCGAGCCAAACAACTCGAGCGTAGCACCTCATCTCAACAAGACTTCGATATGGCGCGCAAAAAGAACGTTTCTAACAGCGGAAAAGGATCCAAGGCGAACACCAAATCGAACCCGAGATCGGAAAGGGAGGGGGGGCATCTGCCCTGCTAAAATGCTCAAAACAGGAGAGAGAGGTGCTAAACCATTGGCCTATTTCTACTCCTTAGACATGAACAACGGAAAGAATAACATTTCCCTTTCCATATTTAGGGAAATCCTGTGGTCTACAATAGGGACTGTCCCCCCACATTCAAAAGTCAGATCGGGAGCGTCCTAAGTCAAGTTTGAGACATCGGCTCAAGCAAAACGCTTTCTCAGATTTGGAAAAGTTGGCCCCTACACTTTATCCCCATCAATTTCTATCTATCTAACCTCCTCAGCATGCGAGATAGCAGGGGTCCCCATTGACATCAAAGCGGAGGACCTCGCTAGGGAATGCAACGCCAAGAGGCTCGTGTCAAGCGTTAGGAAGCTCGCCCCCAAGTTCGAAGGGGCAGCCTTCTGTAAAAATGGTTATTTTTTTAAACTCCTCAAAACTCCCAGATAAAATGCTTTTTGATAATATGGCTTTCGAAACTACTCTGCACATCGCTAAACCGCGTCAATGCGCAAAATGTCATAAATTCGGGCATAGAACTAAGTTTTGCAATCATACCGAATCCTGTTGCCGATGTCAAAGCACGCATCACGAATAGCAACAGCGAGCCAAGATGCATCAACTGTAATGGAGACCACTCGACATATTATCGCAGCTGCCCAGTTTAAGATCTATTATCAGAGAGAAAATATTCCTTTTTCACATTCCGTATGGAGAAGCAAAGAGAAGGATAGATAGTAGAATCAGACTTAACGTCCTTTTCTCGGACATTCTTATAGTCATTACCTTTCCGAAGGACCACCAAGTATGAGAAGCAATTGCCAGAACACTGAATCACAATTACCAGCACGAAAGACAAACTCAGATCCAACGAACCAAGAGGGACAGAAGCGGGAAGATTTTGAAAAATACAAAAACATACCTACCTGCCTTCTTATCCACAAAACTCCGCACCACACGCCATGCCACATTCAGCTGCCACCCTAGAGAACAGCCAAAACTGCTTGAATCAAAATTGGAACATTCAAAGCATCTCATCAGAGAAATGCATCGATTTGTTTAAAAAAATCATTCAAGTGGGTTTCCACTCCAGCTCGCAACAACTAGCCGAATATAATGTATTCTACTGGAAGAGACTAACTTCGTGAAGGGCTCCATCAGGAACCCAATGCATAGCCAATGACGAACTCAAATTAAGATGGCTGTCAAAGTCACGCAGTGGAACATAAGAGGAGTGCACGCCAACTAGAAGGATTTGCGCCTGATGCTACCAAAATGTGACATTTTCTGCCTTCGTGAAACGCTACTCTCCGGGGATAACCAAATTAAAATTGCTAACTGGGCTTTTTATCATCTCAATAGGGCAGGGTCTGGAGCTGGAGGAGGGATCGTAATAGGTATTAGAGAAAATATACCTCACCTGCAGATAAATAGCTTAGAACTGAACAAATGCGCAATCCTTGGTCTAAAGTCTGGATATTTGAAACCTGGCTTCATGTCTATAGCAGCTACATCGCGGGCCCCGAAACTCCCCAAACTTGGGAGATCATTAAAAACTCCCTAGTGGTCGGAGACTATAATGGACAATCACCCCTATGGGGATGTAACGGTCACAACCGTAACGGGAAACATCTCGAACCAATGGCGGAACAGCAGGGATGGAGCATTCATGCCCCCCCCCTCCCCAAATTACACTTTCTATCCTAGCAATCACAATCATCAACCATCCATTTTAGACATCGGAATCTCAAACATCAACCATGCAAATACAGGGATGTCACTGCGCCAGTATGACGTCAAATGTGCATATCTTCACGCACCGATAGACCACACCATATACGAGGGATCATCAACGCCAGTTAATCACGCCTGCAAATTGCGTAAATCACTTTACGGCCTCAAACAAAGTGGAAGATGCTGTACCTGCGAACTGTCTTACCTGAATCCCTCCAGTCATTCGGGAGCGACCATTCCCCTACTCCTTTCAGAATCTTTCCTTGCATCCTGAGACCCAATAGCAACTACTCGAGAGCTTTTGAGACGCATCAACAGACCTCCCCCAGCATGGAAATGACAGAGGTGACTGAAATCCAAGTTGACCCACTATCTCTTCAGGACTGGTTTAAGATTCTGACAGGTAATTCTGACCAAAATTCAAGAGCCCGGAGAGACAAACCGATTTGATGGAGCAATGAGTGCCAAACTTTGGCAACGTAGAGGAACAGAACGAGTAGAAAATACAGGCAGTGTAGATGTACGAAATGTTGTTAGCAATGAAGAAGGCCAAAGCTTTGGCAAGGAAGGTCTTCAAACAAATAAGAATAGTTTTCTGGAAGGATACTATCAAGCAGTTACATCTAGGAAATGACAGTAGATAGTGGAAAATCTTCAGGAGCATATCCAAAATACGATCAAAATCGGTTCCAATTCTCAAATCAAATGATGCTGTTCTCAATCCCTAGGAATCAGGCAAGATCATCCTTGAAAAACTCGTCGAATCCCTATCCCCAATTGAAGACACCACTTTGACAGATCCAATTTCTCCGGTTATTAGCGATCGAAACGAAGCAAATGTGATGAACTTCTCCACGCTGGAATTTCATAATGTACTCAAACACGTAAAATCGACTGTCCCTGGTGAGGAACAAATTTCATACGCCCATATCAAAGCACTCTCTCACGAACTCCAAAGTAATTTTTTTTCAGAGCTCTTAACAAGAACTGGGCTAACGAACAATGTCCGGAGGACTGGAAAATTACCAATATATCACCGATCTTTAAACCCAATCGGGACCCTAACTTTGTTCTTGCCGACCCATCTCATTAATCTCATGCGTGTCCAAATTCCTTGAAAAGGCCAGTAATAACAGATTACTCGCTTTTGTAGAGGCAAAACGAATTTACACAGATATACGTTCGGTTCAAACCTTTCAAGTCGCAGTGCAGCCTCGCCCCCCATTACTCATAGACAAAATATGGCCCGCCTGGTTCTGCTCTGTGTGTTTATTATTATTATTATTATTATTATTATTATTATTATTATTATTATTATAGCATCCCATAGGGATACGGAGGGTTGATTCAGAAAAAATGAGACGACTTTAAACGCCGCGTATGACTTTGACGGAATGTGATTTGCATGACTCGTCCACTATTCATGGGGATTAGCTTTGTATACACTTGTTGCTGTTATTTGGGACATTTCGTGCTGAAACATGGCTTCCAAAATCACAGCTTTTTGGGAAGGGTATATGTTTCGCCTTTCCGACGCTAACTTCAGTCTTTCGTGCATTGTGGAATTATGCAAACGAAATGGTATTGTGGTATCCAAAGCTACTGTGGGTCGAATAATCAAAAAGAACAAATTGCGACCATCTAGTGAACGTGGACGAGCAGAGAAGCAGACCAGAAACAAGCCCCAGCCAATACGCCCAGATCAGGTGGTGCGAGAAATCCGGTCTGAAGTGCTGAAAGAAAATCCCCCCACACAGAGAAGTCTAGCCCAAAGGAAAGGTATTTCACAGGCAACAATCTCCAGAATAATTCATGACAATCTTGGGCTGGAGCGACGTCATAAAGCGCAAAAGTTTGGATCCACATGGACAAGGCATCAAGCCACACTGCCAAGTCATCTGTGGCTTACTACAGGAATATGGAATAGGAGACGGGCATACGAGTTATTCTCTTCTCTCATGTGCCTGTAAAATCTCCTGACGCATCATCGATGATTTCTGTGGTTTTGGTCTCCTGAAACGACGGCTCAGAAGTCGCCGACCAAGAACCGTTGATGGGCTATGGAAAGTGTGTCAGCAGGTGTGGAACGAACTTCCCATGGAGTCCCTTAAACTCAGCCTACTTCAGTGGAAATTACGGTGCCGGGCGATAGTCCAACAACGTGGCTCTCACATCGAACACAAGCGATGGTGGCGCCATGGTATTACACCATCATAACAGAACTGCAAAGTCGTCTTATTATATCTGAATCAACCCTCCGTAAAGGTGGATAAAAACACCAAACATGGAATACAATAAAAACTAAAAACTTTTCTGCAAATCCATTAAGTTGTCCAATACTTGAGTGGCATGATAAACGTGCTTTGTACATGTACATGTGTTACATTTAATAATATTTTGTCTAATTATATAGGCAAGATTATTCCAAATTGATATGGCATTATATGGAAAACGGGAACTCCTATAGTTTGAAATAATACTATCCAACTCAAAGCGAAACAAACGGGAGGACCTCATATTAGGATCTATTACCAGCCACTCTGTAATATAATGGGCTTGGTGAGAGTTATCCAACACAGCACGAGATAATTCAACCAATTTACCTTCAGTTAAAATGGTATCAAAGTTAGGCAAGCCTATACTGTTATAAAACCTAGTTATTGAATGATGTCTAGATAGAGAAAAAGCAATGCGTATGACTGCGTATGATGTTACGAGGGCATATTGAAAAGTAATGCCTCCATGGCTGTAACTTTTTTATTTTTTAACCGATTTTCAAAATTCTTTTTATATCTGATACTTACATTTGTCCTCTATGTAATGCACTATTCACTTTTCGACATAGTCCCCATCCCTTTCCACGCATTGCGCCAACGCGTAACTAGTCGGGTGAACCCGTCGGAGAGGAATTCCGGGGTTGTTGTCGACACCAGGACCGAATGGCAGGTTTCACCTCGTCGTCAGAACGCAACTCATGCCCCTTAAGGTGCTCTTTCCTCTTTGGGAAGTGGTGAAAGTCGCAAGGTGCAAAGTCTTTCATTTTTGAACTGCAGTTTTTCATCTTTGAACTGTAGGCGCTGCAACCCCCCCTGATGTGGCGATCGTGTGCGGACGGGCGTTATCGTGCTGCAGAAGAGGATCCAAAGCTGCCATTCAATCCTCGTATCGACGACAATCCTCTCCGACGGGTTCACCCAACTAGTCCGCGCGTTGGTGTAATGCGTGGAAAGGGATGGGGACTATGTCGAAAAGTGAATAGTGCATTACATAGAGGACAAATGTAAGTATCAGATACAAAAAGAATTTTGAAAATCGGTTAAAAAATAAAGTTACAGCCATGGAGGCATTACTTTTCAATATGCCCTCGTATTATAAGACACCTGCAATCGCATTAAAATCGTCTTTGTTGTTCCTGACCAAATGACTACAACAAGATTAATTTAGAAATAATTTTTGAAATAACGAACATATGCATTTCTCTCTTCGTTAGTATTTTTCGCAAACGCTTAACTAAAATTATAGATCTATTAAGTTTGACAGTAAGGTGGTGTATATGGGTTCGGAAAGACAGGCTGTTATCAAAATAAACTCCTAGTAGAGGCTGGACGGTATACGTTATCAACTTTTAACGGGAAATCCAAAGGATTGAAGTTTTACCATCATTAAGCAACATGCCCCGATTCTCATACCATTCACGTAGACGAGCAATATCTGCATTAATATGTTCAGAGGCTACTTTGATGGCATCAGGATTATAACTTCGAGTCAAGAAATTCTCATCCACGTAACTCCTAAGTTGATAATTCAAAGTAAAAAGGGAATTTGAAACAACAGCGTAAAATAGTACACCAATACTACTTCCCTGAATAACGCCTTTATTAGAAGAACAGGATATACAGCTATTACCAGTGTGTCGTCCAAAGGAAAACACTCAAATTCTTAAAAATATCTTGTTCCGCGATTTTAACTGTAACAGATAAAAGTGATTTTGGTTCGGTAAACGCTACGTTGAAAGGTAAGACCAGCATTAATTAAAGCATTTTTAATATTACGCACAAAAACTTCAAATTTAGGTCAATTGAATCGGTTATGTCGTTATGTCAAAAAGATGCCAATCCGAAACGGGCAGCAAATTCCGAAATGTATACCAATCAACCTTTTTACAGTTTTATTGAACTTCACTTGTTTGTGTGTTTGTGCGCAAACTTTGTAATCAATATTTTGCCCACTTCCTGACTACTTACAGCTCTGCAACTTTTCCCAACGGCGTCTTATCGATGAAAATGCTTGTTTCAGTCGTTAGTTTCAGTAGTCTTTCATTTATGCGTAAGTAATTTAATATTTAATTTAAAATGTACAAAGTGCAATCATGACATAACGACTGCCTTTATTGTTATCGTTGTTAATTGTCTTATGTAATTGTTGTTAATTTGATTATCAATACTAGGAAAGTTGTTGATTGTGATTTCTTTGTGGACAGGATTGTTCAATTTGATCAGAGGACCCAAACCCTGCCATGTAAACTTGCCTCACGCCTCACTTGGCAGGGTTTGGGTCCTGTGATCAAATTGAACAATCCTGTCCACAAAGAAATCACAATCAACAACTTTCCTAGTATTGATAATCAAATTAATCACTACCAGTTTGCACAGTGCCTTCCAGGCAACTTGGGTCCATTTATGATTAACCAGCGTAATGTATTGTAAACTGGGCAGACTTCCAATGGTTTTTTTTTTGTTTGTTTTTTTTGTTTTTCAATATCATATAAAAGCTTATTTTTTTAAATAAAGACTAAAAGAATAAAATAAAATATATAAAATAAAAATTTTAAAGCACACACTTTCACCTTAAAAAGTGCAGTAACAAGAACTTTTTTAACAAAAATGAACCGACTTCATGGGTCATAAAACTTCCCAGAAAAATATTCAGTCGAATAGTGAAAACCCCATCCAAATCGGATCAGTAGTTTTTGAGAAAATCGCGAACATACATACATAGGGATATACAGGATGTTTCTAAATTATGTCCCGTAATCTAAATGTTTATTACTCAAAAACTATTACAGATTTTAACGTGATTTTTTTATTCACAAAAAAAAAGCTCAAAAAGTTTCTTAGCATGCCTTAATAAAGCTCTATGTGCCCCCCATTTATGGCAGGAAGGACGTCAAAGCGAAACTCGATTTCTTCCCATAGCGACTGTTTCAATTATTCTGTTCTTGAGGGTTTCAATGTCATCAACGTTGGTCTTTCACATATCCCCAGAAGAAAAAATCCAGAGGGTTCGTATCGGGTGAGCAAGAGATGCTCCATCTTGCTGGTAGACTATGTTGGGCTGCAGTTCTTCCACCTGTGGAATCAGGTAGTTCTCCAGCATATCTAATTAGGTTGCAGCGGTAATGGTGTCTTCAGTGAAAAAGAAAGGTCCGATTACTCGATCGTGCATTAAACCGCACCAAACATTAACCTTTGGATTATTGATGAAAACATTATTTTTATTATTATTATGAAAAGCTTTTATTTAATTTGCAATGTTAGTTTGTTTAGGTCAAATCTTGTAACCAATATTAAACCAACTTCCCGAGAAGCTAGAGAGCTAAAACTTGGTACACATGCGCAGGACTGATGACAATGCATGTTAAAAATATTTTTTCAAATAGGTTCACTGTTTCGTGTTCTAATGGTACTAATTCATTACTACGTACTGCCCAATTGCCACAACAAAGAATTCGTTATGACGAGGATTAAATGTGTCCGTTGTTTATTGTTACAAAATTATGCCATATTGTTGAC
Organism: Rhysida immarginata; assembly: GCA_023313115.1. Classification (NCBI taxonomy): domain Eukaryota; kingdom Metazoa; phylum Arthropoda; class Chilopoda; order Scolopendromorpha; family Scolopendridae; genus Rhysida; species Rhysida immarginata. Next base: position 578,178 of record JAHWFO010062772.1, on the reverse strand, counting down.
GAGATATTAAAAAAATAATAATAAAACATGATAAAACGCGTGGTTTAAAAAAAAAACAAACCCTTTTTACATAACTTATTTGAATAGTTAATAACCTTCCCAGAAAAATATTCAGTCGAATAGCGAAAACTTCATCCAAATCGGATCAGTAGTTTTTGAGAAAATCGCGAACATACATACATACAAGATACATACGGGTCAAACAGAGAACCTCTTTTTTTTTGAAGTCGGTTAAAAAGTAAAAAATCTAATTTTTAAAAAAAGGTAAAAGTGTAATTTTATTTTATATATTTTATTTTTTAAACTTGGTCTCATTGTTATTGGGGATTCTTTAGGTTGCCCAATAAGTTTCTTAAATTTAACAGTCATATTAATTGCAACATGATCACATTTAGGTATCATTTCAGTATTTACATATATTATGGTGAATACTTTTGGTAAGAAAATTTCATCAATAATTGTGGTGCTAGTTTTAGTTTGCCGAGTAGGAAAATCAATGACTGGATAAGTACCATACAGGGCACAAATGTCACATAAAAAATCTATATCATAACTTTTTTCTTTAAAATTACAGTTAAAATCGCCAACAATCACATTACTTTTACTGGCGTTTAATTGATGGATAAGATCAATGACCCTGCTTAAAGGGATATAAATTGGCCTATAAAGCAATTAACGGTTTATGACTGTGTTTTGAAGACAACATTCTCCCATAATACAGAGTGGGCCAGAAAAAAGGATTCATGAAAATTTTCTAAGTTCGATGGGAATGGTCCAATGGGGGTGAGAGGTTCCGTTGAGAGGTACTTAATCACTTGTAATTGTCAATCCTTTGTTGCAACAATGTAATTTTTTTCTTTCGTGAAATTATGGTTGAGAGAGTTTTTTTCAATAAACCATCATCTCCTATTTTTGAATGGACACGTCTCATGTTACATTTCCTTTCACTGATAACTGACCCCCATTGGACCATACCCATTGAACTCAGAAAATTTTCATGAATCCTTTTTCTGGCCCACTCAGTATATTAAAAACCATTATCCGATCCAAGTTAAACAATATTAATAATCAATTTTTTAGAATAAATGAGAGCTACACCTCCCCCACGTCTATTACGATGCGAACGGATAATGTTATAATTATTCAAATCCAAATCAACATATCGACCTCGGTGGCTCAATGGTTGCGTGATCGCCTCTGATGCCCGAGGACGCGGGTTCGACCCCCGGCCGAGTACGGCGAGGATTTTTTCAGGGGGAAAATCCTGAGATCACGCACTTCCTTCGGAAGGGAAGTAAAGCCGTTGGTCCCGTGTAGTCGTTTGCCGGCTGCACGTTAACGAACCCTTGCGAGGCAAAATTTGCGGCCCCTATAACGCCATCCTGAAATGACCGTAGCAGTTGAAAAGGACGTTAGTACCAACCAAATCAACATACATATGGTGTTCGGTTAGCCAAATCTCGGTGACAAAACAAATATCAGTATTCACATTAGATAACCAAATATTTATATCGTCAATTTTATTGCTTAAAGATCGGGCGTTTAGATATGCAATCTTCATAACAAACACTGTGGGTCATCGAGAAAATGGCTTATTTCTAATTTTAATGATGAGCGTAGTAGGCCTCGCATACGTGTTTGTCACATAAGCATCCGTGGACTTCTTCCATAAAAAGGCTTAACAGAATCTTTTAAAGGCCACTTGTTTTCTTGCATTGAACTATCGAGATCATTGCCACGTATTCGAACAAAAGGACATTCGAAAGGCTTATGCCCCGTTTCCACGAACCGAGTTTTTCTCGGTTCGGTTCGCGGAACTAGATCCGTAATCCCGTGGAACCGAGACTCGTTTCACCAACCGCGTTTGAAACTCGTTTGAAACTCGTTTCATCGACGAAACCAGCTTCGCATCGCAGGCTCGCATTTAATTTTCAAAATGGCGGAAAGTAGAAAGCGAAAGAGCGCGGTGGAATGGGGAGAGCAGGATACGATTGCGTTAATAATTTTACGGTGCCATTTGTGGAACAATACTGAGCCACCAATGTGACGATTTCGGTCTGATCCATAGCTTGTATTTCTTTTTGATTTTGTGTAGCTAATAAAGAAAGCAATTGACTCAGCAGCGATTGATTTTGCAATTGTCGACAAATAATTGATCTATTATGATGCTGCAAATAAAGCATCAATGTTCTGCATTGGTTTATCTGTTCATTGATATGCAGTAAATGCTTTAGCCGCATTAGTATAGTCATTAAAATAAATCTGCGTCTTTGTTGGGCATCCATATTTGTTGACAATCCCAAAATGCAATGCGTACTGCAGTACGAATAATCCCACAATGCAATGGGTCAAACGAGTTAGAAGTTCGGTTCGTGGAACAAGAGGGGAAGCCTAAAACTAGATCCGCGAAACTAGTTTGACGAATCGAGTTTCCCGAAACGAGAATTCTCAGTCCGTGGAAACGGGGCTTTACGACACTGGATCATAGCAGACTAATCAATAAAATGAGGGATGTGAACCTACAATCCGAGTACATCAACTGGATCACGGACTTCCTAAAAAAAAAACGAAAGATCTAAATTAAATACATATTCGCCAAAATCAGCCTTGAGACCAAGAGAGGGCTCCCTCAGGGCAGCCTGCTCAGTCCCACTCTATTCAACATTTACTGCTTTGACATGTACCAGAGTATTTCCCCGTAATACGATAGTATATGCTGACGATGTAACAATATGGGCGTCGGCTCCTTCGCTCCAGCGGATTAAAGTTCTACTTCAATCGGCTCTCATTAATTTATATAGAGAATTGGAACGAGGCCAATGGAATAAGATACTCCCCAGCCAAATCAGCGGTCGTGGCCTTTTATAATAAGAGAACCAAAGTCCCCATCCCCTTTAATTACTCACTCTCACTTTCCCAATTAGTGAGGAAGGTGAAAAGCAAAATGGAAAGTAACTTCGGGATATTCCAAAGAATATGCAAACACAACTAGGCCCTAAACAACAAACTGTCTACCATCCTGGCCAGCATCCTCTTGAAAAGCCTAACATGCCATTACGCTCCATTCATAACTATGTGTCCGATCTCGACCATCAATTCCATCAAGGCCGTTGAACATCGTTGGGTAAGAAGGCTCATTTCTGCTACCAGAAGTTCCCCCATCGATGCTATGTTCATCCATTCACCTTCTTCCTTCGGAGTGCAGGCTGAAAGATGACATGGCTAGATGTCTGCTAAGGCTACTCCAACTTAGCCAACCTGAAGATTATCCCAAGCCCCCGGAAGCTTTAATAAAGGATACTTTCAAGTCAACATATATGCAATCTGTTATATCAAATGTTCTGGACAGAATTGAATAGAAAAGTATAGTGACGAGTCCACTCATTGTTATAAATTCCTCAAACAAATTCAGAAACAATCTAGGAGAAAATTTCATCTTCCCGAATATTACCAAAAAAGATAACCCAAAATTGCTTCCTCTCTGTTAAACAGCATATTGGCAACCAAATTTATGAATATGATGTTTGGTACACAGACGCGTCATTAGGGCTTGGGAATCGTGGGAGCCAATCACTTACTACAGTATAAGATAAGCAACGTTCTCGATTCCTTCTCAGCCGAATTGTGTGCTATTAAGATGGCACTAGTTTGCATCTTGAATTCAAACAACCCGAACACCCGCTCACTGGTGGTATCAGACTCCATGTCCTCCCTGTTGACAATCTAATCTGCAGTCTCCTCTCAAAAATGGTTGGTTTGGTTGGTTTGGTTTGTTCGGTATTAATGTCCTTTTCAACTGCTATGGTCATTTCAGGACGGCGTTATAGGGGCCGCAAATTTTGCCTCGCAAGGGTTCTTTAACGTGCAGCCGGCAAACGACTACACGGGACCAACGGCTTTACTTCCCTTCCGAAGGAAGTGCGTAATCTCAGGATTTACCCCTGAAAAATCCTCGTCGTCCTCGGCCGGGATCGAACCCGCGTACTCGGGCATCAGAGGCAATCACGCAACCTGCTGAGCCACCGAGGCCGATTCTCAAAAATGGAATTATAAGTCTTTTTGATAGACTCCTTCGACAAGGGATACCTGATTAAGTTTATGTGGTATCCTGGACACATATCCGTTAAGGGCAGCGGATTTTTTGGCGAAACAAGGAAGAAAGTACGTGGTGGAGATTCCGTTCCCACTAAAATAATGTGACCGTATCTTTTGATTACCAAAGTATATTACTTTTAGATTTTAAGGAACTTGGTGTCAACATCAATGCTGATCGATATGCAGACATCTTACAACGTTTACGTGCCAGCATCAAGAATAAACGTCCCGGGAAACTCACAAACGGTGTTATCCTTCAAGATCTCCTCGCTCACGTACTTGGAAAATCTTAAATCATCCACCTTACAGTCCCGACTTCTCCCCGTGCGATTTTCATGTCTTTGAGTTTGTAAAACAATCACTTAAAGAACGGCACTTCAATTCCGACGGTGACGTAAAGTTTCCTCTTACGCATTGGCTCTGCTAACAACCGCAGGAAATTTACCAGATGGGAATCTATGGATTAATGCACCAATAGGACTCATGCCTTAATGTTCATAGAGATTTCTTTTAAATTCTTTTAATAAAAATTGATTCCCAGCCTGTAAACGTGTTTTTATTGAACAATCTTCATATTTAGATATATAGCTGATGGATCCTCGTTACTGGTAATTCCAGTAGGCCGACAAAGAAAATACAAGGAACTCTGTTGCGTACGGGTGTATCAGCAGAAACTGCTTACAATTTACACCGCAGTAGGGGAATTAGACCTGTTATGATTGGCAAAGGGTTTCCTTTTCCAGAGAGTAATGGTTTCTGCTTTATCGAGTGGATGGACGTTGTAATATTCGGCGGGAAAGGTCTGAAAAGGATCACCCTGCAATCATTGTCGGAAGAAGACAAGCTGGTGGTGGCAATATTGTGTATGATCCAGATGACGCTGGAAAAGCATAGCAACACGTCCATTGTTGTTCATTTGTTTATAAACCAAAATGGCGGTGAGACTTTCATTCGATGAACCTAAGTGGATACTGAAGTGTTATTGGCACACCACCGCCAACAAATCCACAAACACTGACGGAATTAAGAGATCAGATTGAACATTCCATCAATGATATTCCATTAGCTACAATCCAGTCGGTATGTCGCTCTGTTCGACATCGGTGTTGGGAGTGTACTGTAGCAGAAGGTGAACATGTACGGGCTTAAGGAAGTTTAAGGAATAAAATACAACAAACCTTATATTTCTAAGAATTGTTGCCGAATTATAATGTTTCAAAGAGTGTATACCTCAATTCGGGAAACAGTATATTGATTATGGTTAGCGTTTGGATACGAGTGTATTTAGGCGCTTGTGCAAATAATTCCTATCTGGATCTGTGATTGCTGGAATCAGCGAATCCCTGAAGGTTTTTACTGTATCAACAAAAATTTTCAGCAAGAGTCCATGAATGTCATAAACTCCGGTTTTCTGGGTTACAGTATGAAATCAGGAATGGATGAGGGATAATTCTGATGAAATATTTTGATATTAACTTTTTAAATAGAGAAAATGACCAGTGTTGGCTTAGTGTTTATGACATCAGGATGGTAACCCGACAGTCCCTGGTTGGAGTCCAGGCCGTGGGATTTTCTGTACAATTATTAATAATTAGCATAGCTGGGGTACCCGGCGTTGCCCGACCTTTGCGTAGAGTGAAGAGGCTTCTTTTAAACACCTGGAATTGTTTCGTGCATATAAAAAAAGAATACTTCTAGTTTCTGGTAGTGGACTCGAACCCCAGACCTCAGCCGTGGTTTTGAATGTGTGACCATCAGGGAAGGGGGAGTTGCCATCGCGTCTGGAGTATTCTACAATGTTCTAAAGAGTAAACGATACTTCAGGAAAGAGGAGCAACTTCGTGTATGCGATAAACGCGAGAAAGATGAGGGAGGACTCGCTTGCGGGCAAGAAGGTGGGAAGAGACACAGTGCAGCGAAAGAGAAGATGATAAAAGAGTAAACGGGGATAAACAGCGGGAGCGAGAGGGAGATGGGGAAGGACGCGCTTGCGGGGAGGAAGGTGGGAAGGGTCACAGGATTAAGAAAAAAAAAATTGAATGCGAAATATGTATGAAGATGTTGCAGAAAGGGATGGGTCGGAACTAATTTTCAAGCTTGACCTCGAATTACTCGGAGCCTAATTGCGCTATCGGAAAGAATCAAAATGCATATTGTAGGCAATTTTATGGGCTTTCAGAAAACCACTATCCACTTTACTCGATTTCCTCACCGTTATCGAGATATTCGCGAAAAACTGAAAGAGTGTGCACTTAAATTCTGCTTTAAGGGGGCGGAAAAGGAGGGATGGGGGGGGGGGTTCTCGAAATCACGTGTAGACAGTGACTTTCCTCTTGTTTTGAAGATCAGGTGTGCAAAATTTCATCGGAATAAAACCGTAGATTTGTATAAAAAACAAACACACAAGCAAACATTCTTCTTTTTCTTCTTGTGTATTTTTCTCCTTTTTTCCAAATGTATTACCTTTTTACCTTTTCTTGGCTTCAGATGGCGACAGTTGTAGCACCCAGCTCGATTCAAACGTCATTTCCTTCCTTTTCTGCGAAGGTGGCTGTGACGTCATATTTTGCGTCTAAGCAATATGGCAGCTGTGAGCACGAAGAGTTGTGCTATTGGTAAATACAACTTGAAATAACGATGATCGAGTTATGGTATGGCAGGTAAAAAAGCACTCTCAATATGGCAGGAGTATTCGGATTCCATACTAGAGAAGCCATCAGGGTAAAAGTGAAGGTAAGCCGTGTGGACTCGAAGACACAATGATAAACATTATACCGATCAAACGATGCACTCGCTCAAAGTCCCAGCTGTGAGTGCGATCTGTTATACAAAGTTTTTTTCCTCTCTCAAACTGTACACCCAAATGCGTACGAAATAGCAATACAGTGAAATCAATTTTGTTAAGAGATAATCTTGATTACTTAAAAGACATAATTTTCCACATTTCGATGGGTTTCTTATTTGTTTTTTGTTGTTGTTTTTTTTCCTTATGATTAGAGGCTAAAGATTCGAAGGTAATATTCGTGGAGTCGCTTTTTTTTCCCCCCCTTGGTTTTCATTTTTAATAATACTTTTGAAATAGAGAGGAAATAAATGCGCATGATGTTATTTATCTGAGTTATGATGTAAAATACTTTAAGCTTTTCTTTTTTAAATGATCAGATGAAAAAAGAGAAGTGGTTGAATCATCAAATCACCTATGAAAACGTAGTAGCTCACCTAGGCTTTCACTGCCTTATAATTACTGAGATAATTGCTCGAAAAAATGTTATCTGAACTTTAAACGAAATAAATTCGTTTTTTTTTTCTTCAAATCAAGAGGATAAAACGTTTGAATCTTAATATTGTAATATTATACGGAGGTTTACTCATCGTATAAAAATTCTTGGTGATCAATATTTCCATAATCTCAAAATCATAAAAAAAAATAATTTATGACAATTAAAACATTAAATTAAAACAAGATTAAAATAATTCCATTTAAACAAAACTTCCTTCCATATTTTCAAGGCCTTAAATATTTAGAGAAAATAGTAAAGGAAGCTTATTGATGATAAATAAGTTAGTTTCATTGTACCCTTCCCTTTCTGTCATTTGTTTTAAGTCGTTGGCAAGCTGTATTTGGGTATACCAATGACTTGTAGTGTGTTACTCATTTTGCCTGAGAAGGCTTTGTTATAATTAAAGGCTCAGGGATCATGTAGTTTACAAAATCAATTTTAATATCCTTGTACATTTCCATGCCTTAAAAGGAGACTCAAATGTTATTTCAAAAAGACTTAAAATAGAAAATGAATTCTAAAGAAACTATTTGACAAGGAACAATAGTCCACCATGACTAGAAGCTTATGCAATGAACTTTGTTTGCTTTTTTACTAACTTTTTGTCAATATTAATTACATTTAATGACTTTTAGTGGAACCTTCAATTTGAAAGAAAAATTTCTAAAGGGAAAAAAAGCAGAAAAAGGCCTTTTTTAATATAAGAATTGAAAAATCTGGATTGTAAACTCTAAAAAGCCTTATTTGATTGGCAAGCCTCTTTACATCTGTTAGTTAATGAATTCTGGTCTTTCAACTCGTATAATAAATTTTCAAAAGGAATTAATTTGCATTGATTTCCCAATGCTTTTTATTCTATTGTTGAGAGATAATGAAATTCTCATTTGAATTTCACAGGATCTGATTTCGCTTTAACATTATTTTTCTTTCTCGTTTCATTTCGAAAGACTTCGTTTCTATAATCAATTACATTTCTTGCTCTCTCTCTCTTTTAATTATTTATGCTTGTTATCATCAAAAGTTTGTCCTTTACTCAAAATCTTTTCAAGTATTCCTCTTTGTTTTTTGACATGTTTTTAAGGTTTGAAAAATGATACTTATTAAGACAGGATTCCTTTTATGGAGCATTAAGAGTTGTTTTTTTTTTTTGTAAGATCAATTGCTTTTAATGAATAGTATTTAAAAGATTGTAAAGATGAATTAAAAAGCTTTCATTGTGGATACGTTGATTCATAATTTATTCATCAATTTATTTTAGATGTTAATCCATTTCATATTTTTTCTTTAATATTTTCAGAGCTTCTTATTAATATTCTGATATCTTGTATGTGTGTCATTAATTTTATCCATATTTATCATAAATTTTATTTTTCTACAAATTAGCTCTTACAGATATCGTAAAATCTTGAATAGAGGCCCGGGCATCTATTTTTCACAATGGTCCTGACCCCCCCCTCCCCCTGGTGATTAATCAAGACCGGCGTTTATTTAAGACCCGACAAGTTTTGAATTGTGAATTGTAATTTAGTGAATATTTTTTTTTATTAAAACTAACCTGAATGGAGAAGAATAACAACCTTGATAACGACAAGCTACGAATCCAAAAGATTACCCTACTTATGAGAAGATTTGTAATGAGACCCTACGATCGAGAACTTCTTTATATGCAGAAACTGCGAGGGTACGGCAGCATGGGATTGGTCGAAATTAGAATGGGTAAAATGAAGAGGCCAATGAGAAGGCGTACACATCAAAAGAGGTTTAATAATCTAAAAGCTTTCGAATTGGTTTAATAATGGAAACAAATACTGCAGGAATTTATACAATTAATTGACTTCATAAATAATCAATAACTCAATAACCAGTCAGAACCGTTTTTATTTGAGACCCGGCATTTAATTGCTATTTTTAAAACACCGCCCTGCTTTTAATCGAGACCGGCATTTATTTGAATACCTGGCCTTTATTCAAGATTTTATGGTAGTACAGGTTCCGGTAGGGGAAATCAAATTATTGGATGGTTTTTGAAATCATAATACCAAGATTGTAATTTTAATGCAAAAATGAAGTACAGCATAAAAGTGCCATTTATAAATCATAATGAAATAAACTGGATGAAGAAAGGAAATGACGTCATCCAAATAAGTACCATTCTTGCGAACTTCAAAGGAAGGAACTTTTCATGAACAAAACACAAGCTACAGAAGAACTGAAAGATGCAATTTGTAAAGAAATTGGATCAAGTCCACACGATATTGTCCAAACAATATGTGCTGTGCAGAAATTCAGTGACGGGTTGTGAGAATGCATTTACAAGAATGGTTTTCTTTTGGATGACATCATTTTTAAAATATAGATTTTCTTCATCCTAAGGTTTATTTCAACTGTTACATGCACATCAGAAATGAATATAGCCAGATAGTGAACAAATGTTAAAAAACAGTGAGCATTAGGTGTACCTGTTACCAACTAGGTGTGGGGCAACACTATGCATTCATCAACCAGAAGGTATGTTTCATTTTGTTAGAGCATGCATCGAGGGCACAAGACGATGAGATGTGAGAGCCAATCAGTGATGTGATATGTTCTTCCCCTACCCATCATTCTCCGGACGTGTTATTTCACGGAATGGTGAATGAATTGGCTGTTGATATCGTGTGACCTGACAGCTTTAAACTTTTTTCTATGGGGCTCTTTGAAAGCAGAGTGCATGTTAGCAAATCATTAACCATTCCAGACCTAAAAGAAAACATTCGAGCTGCCATAAGATTGAAGTCTCAGTGTTTGAAAATGTCATACGTAATTTCAATGACTGCTCTGGTGGACATTTAAATGATACCATTCTTTATACTTAATTGTGTTACTTTAATTATTTGAAACAAGGAAATAAAATTTTTTCCATGCAATTTATTTTTTATAAAAGAACATTTATTCTGAAGTTGTTGGATTTCCCTCCAGGAATCTGTATAATGAGTCAGATTTATCTCATCTACATGAT
>JAHWFO010062772.1:551860-567404 GCA_023313115.1 Rhysida immarginata | reverse complement strand
TCATCTACATGATGATTAAAATTAAACTTTTCCAACTTAACCCATCCTAGACAGGAAAATATTTATAAAATACATACCTACCTCCATAAGAATAATGTCCAGATTATGGACCCCAATGTTTGTCAATTTTAGGTCAAGGGCTACCTGAAAGACAGGGTTAATCAGGGGGAATGTTCACACATGTGCCGATCTGAAGAGAAGCTATGCCAGGGAGATTCTTCAAGTAGCCATGCAGTATGGTATCCTATGCTTTCTTACTGTCCTAATCACTGATGGGCACCATTTTAAGCTCATTTTGTAGTCTGATGGAAGCTACATCCACAAACAAGCATATTATATGATATTGAACATTTTAAAAGTATTTCAGTGGAATTGCTTATTCGTTATTCCTCTTCCCCATGTCCTTGGCAGTGTTCACGTTATGGTTCCTGTTTATGCAAGCACTCGTTTCCACATAATAAGGAAAGTTTAATTATAACCATCTTTTGTCTGAATTTAAAAAAGATACAAAACTCACCCAAACTTATAGTGCATATTTAAGTTCAGAGATAAGAAAATGTCAATGTCATGAAACTTTCTGAGAAACAGTAGATGTTAATTTTTATAATTGCATATCAAATGTCGGTGGTTGCATATCAAATGTCGGATTTCGAGGTGGGTACCGCGCTTCAGCACGGTTTCCACGTTTAGTAGCAAGTACCCATAACAAAGTGGTACATTCCCAGAGATAAACCTATCAGCGACCAGCTGCCTGAAATTTGCATGTCTGCGATGATATTTAATAGTGTTTGAACCCAAGCGAAGATAGTCATGACTTCATGAATTACATGTGATAATGCATTACGAGTTCAGGTTGAATCACACTGCATCCAACGCCTCTCGAAACATCAATAAGGTATTCGGTGTAGGCACCATAAACGAACGTACTGTCCAACGTTGGTTCCGAAAATTCCAGGCAGGAGTGACAGACCTGGCAAATGAGCCACGCGCAGACTGCCCAACATGTTGAATGACGCTGATCTGAAGCAATCTGTGGAAGAGGACTCATCAAAAACTGTTCGGGACCTTGCAGGGGATCATGCTGTATCAGCACCGACTGTCAGTAGGACCATCGGCAAGGTGAAAAAGCAGTTCCCTAAACCCCCGTTGCACCTCAGGAAGCTCATGGTTAGGGTTTGGTGGAACTTCCGTGGTGTAGTGCATTACAGCTTCCTGCAGCAGGAGAAGATGATCACCGCTGTGACCTACTGTCGTGAACTACATCGTATGCACACAAAATTGTGTCAGCAACAACCTGCACTTGTGCATCGCAAAGGCGTCCTTCTGCTGCATGACAACACGCGTCCGCATGTTGCATGAATGACTGTGCTGGCGCTACAGGCTGTGGGCTACGAGGTGCTTCCACCCCCCCCCCCCATACTCTCCAGACCTCTCCCCTACCGACTACCATCTTTTCCAGAGCATGGACAATTTTCTCTGGAGGAAAACATTCCTAACCGAAGCAGATGTCGAAAACGCATTCCGGGAGTTTATCGAGTCCCGTGACCATGGATTCTATCGAAGATGACTCGAGAAGCTGCCACATTGTTGGCAACAATGTTTGGATTGCAATGGGGGTTATTTCGAATAGCACGTGTGATGGTGTGCTTTCTAGAGGGCCATTAAAGATGACCTCTGTAATCCGACATTTGATATGCAACGACCTGATATTATGTTTATTATATATTTGTAATATTGGTGACGTGCAGTTATTCTAACTGAACCTAACCTTCAGAAAAAGATCATCTTAGGAAATGAGATTTAGAAGGGAGGCTAATGGTTTTGAAAGCATTCTTAATACTCTGAAATCTGAAAACTAATGTAATGCTGAAAATGCCTTTAAATTTTGAAAATAATAATTTTCTAATAATGATAACTTTATCTTAATAATGACAGTGGTAGCTTTCTGAATTGTGTAAAGAAACATTCTATGTGCTCTTTTGTCGTTGATAAGTAAAATGATACCATCAAACACTGAAAAATACAGATAATACTGTAATACTCATGTATAAGCCGACCCATGATTTTTTATCTGAAATATGGAAAAAATAAGCCTCGGCATGATTTGAGCAGAAGCCTCGGCAAAAAAAAAAATTTTTTTAAACACTTAAGAGAAAAAAAATTTATTGTACAACACAACTGTTGCAAGTAGTTTTTGTAGCATCACACAAAGCTAAATTTATCATAACAAATTTATGGGTGGGAAAAACAGCAAACTGAGCTTCTTCAAAACTGACTCTCCAAAGAGCTGAAGAAAATTGTCAAGGACTTCATTATCATTTTCATATTCGTCATCCACATCATCTTCGGTCTCATTTTCGTTAGCCTCACTTTCGTCAAACAAATCTTCATTCGACTCATTATTTTTATAAAGCTTTCTTTGAGGTCATCCAACTTGCCATTTATTTTTCGCACAATCCTTGAAAAGCAATTTTTTGTAATATACAGTTAGATTCTTTTGAACTTTTATTTTAAATTAAAGTGCAGGATGCTAAATTTTCCTCAAAACTGTCGGCAGCCATGTCAAAAAATATGGCCCCACAGATGTGGTGCAGAAATCAGATTCATCCCACAGCCTTTTACAGACTTCTTGCTGTGAAGAGTGGATAATTTTATCTTGTCAGGAATGAATATGAAATTTATTTACACAGTGAAAGAGTTAGTAAATAACTTCTAAAAATAATAATAAATTATTTAGTTTTTTTTGTAAACTCTGCTTATAAGAGCTTTTATCAACTCTGACTCTTGCAATAGCCGAATGTGGTTTTTAGGGGTCATTTTTTGGAAAAATTATCTCTGCTTATATATGACTATACATGCATGCAATCTAAACACAGTTGATATCAGGTATAATGACCATGAAAATTCGGTGTACGCCTGTCTGAAAATCGCTTATTGGAAAATAAGTGTGAGCATCATAAGACACCTAAAAGATGCAGACGCTAAAAAATCGCTAAATGGAAAACGGGCTTTAGACAAATCTTCAATGAAATTTCTTTCTAAAGGGCTCTTTTTGGAACCTAATTACGTTGAGTTGCCAGACAAGGTAATTCATACAAAAAAGACTGCATTTGATAATGCTAAAACCTGTACTTACAAGGGAATCCTACATAGCCTATCCGTGCACTTTTACTTTTTTTTTTTTTTTTGCGTGCAAGCACACAGTAGAAGCAATAGCGTTTTGCGGCAGCAGAGCGCTCCGGAAGTGCAGAGTTCAATAAACATGGCGGTAAGAGGGGAAGCAAAATTGTTACCAGCGGTCGCCAAAGAATTGCAGTTAGAGCACTGTTGTTAAGCATAAAACCTTAATTTTGCTGTACAATTATTCGTCTCGAAATAATTTATAAGATGACGTAAGCATCCATGAATACTATTTTTATTTAAAATTATAAAGCACCGCGTTACATACCCCCTCACCAACGCAAAGTATTACTCGACATTGCACATAAAGCCAGCCCCGTGTTTGATTACCAAATTATTTAATAAAATGAAATAATAAATTAAGGAAATGGTTATTAATTACTATATACCGGTACATATTTTTACTGGAAGGCAATTAGCTAATTGTAATAAGCTAAGTTTATTTAGAAACTTGAGAAGCCATTCAATTGTCGTCTGCTGCTGTCGACTTTCATTGATTTCGTGTGAAGTGGATTCCTGCTTATTGCTGAGTAGTGGAAGAAAGAAGCTCCGTTAAGCGCATTAATACACCCAGCCCACTTTAACGTTGGAGTCCTTGTATGGCTGTGTGTGCTCAAAGTTTTTCATTTTCGCGGTTTATTTTGAAAGAAACAAAATTTTGCACTTTCTTATTTTGCAAGCATCTATAGTAGCTTCAGATGAGTAACATATTTCAATTTGGTGGAAATCTGTGACATACATGTTCGAGGGATTTCCTTGTTAGATTTATATAGGGCATGCTTTATATTTAATAAATGATATTCTTCACCAATTCTGCTATGAAGCTAATGGAAAATAAAATAAATATATAAGCACAGTGAGATTAAATGAAAAAATATGCCTCAAAATTTCAAATTTGTTAAGTATGAAATAGTAGACTATGAAGATGATCTTGAAATAATGCTGGTTTCTATGCACATTTTGCAGATCACATGAACTGATCAAAATTGTCTGATGCATTTGACAGGACATGTGGTTGGGTTCTTGTCAACCTATAATCATATTTGTTTCGATGATATCTGGGCACATATGTGCACATGTCCTATTTCTTATTAAATAAATTATTTTTCTCAAATATACAATTAAAAATAAATGAAAAAATAAATTAAATATATATAGTTTTTATTATTGTGAAGTTAATCATCCTGATACGGCTCTTTCCTGATATGTATTCTTCTTTCTTCTTTGTTAACTTTATGAACTGCAGTTTGCGCAGTAATTAGTTTTCGAGATTTCATCGACGTAGATGAAGGGAGCATCGATATAACTGCCGATCTTCAAACACATTCATGTTTCGATTTTTCATATTACTTATTCATTATTCATCAATTAACTTCATTCATATGTCGATGCCTTAAATTCAATTCATATTTTGCAAAACTCGCACATTTCATATTCAATTCATATTGTTACAAGCTCGAACATTCAAATTGTTTCGTGTGACGAACTCCCATGTTCTCCTTTATTTATAGTTTGATTTTTTTTTTTTTTTTCCTTTTAATGTAACTTTTTTTTTTATTTTCGAATTCAACCTTTTTTCAGATTTCATGTGGATCCATCATCAGATAATCTTTTTATTCTGCTGTTCTCAAGTTTTAAACATTTACGACATTTTTTCATATCGTCTATTATTATTCTAATCATTCCCGAGTGGGTCCCTGGCATAGACTTAATTTTCTCGCAAACCTGACTTGTTCATTTTTTCTTAAAGCTAAGTGCGTCTTTCTTTGGACGGCTTCTTTAGCACACACCTAGCTGCATAATTTGTGTCCTCAGAACCTTTTTAGAATTTTTTTTTAATAATTTTTGTTAACAAACAAATGAAAATGAATAAAAAAACTGCTGTTAATGATGTCAGTTATTTGATATCTAGATTTGGCTTTGTTTAATTACGTATATGCTTCTTTAGAGATTTTCTTGGAATAATTTTACTCTTTTGGGGTTATAATGTTTTCCCAATGAGGTGAACTTTTTGTTTTCTTATTGCAATGAATGAATGTTTGTATTTTTCAATTTGTGTCTTTCAATCCTACAGTTCTTTCATATTCTGTAAGTCCTATTCTTAATATTCATTTACAAATTTTTCCAGGCATTTTATTTGCAACTTCATTAATATTCCGTTTTCTTTCCTTGTTTATTAATATTTCTTTGAAACTTATTTCCTTTTTTTATTATTAGCAGGTACCTGTGGCGTAACCTACAGAGTTTTTTTTCTTCCTTGTAACTTTTTTTTCTCCGTCATAATGGCTTCTTCCTTGAACATTTCTTTCCTTTTCTTGCTGAATTTTAATATTTATGTTGCTTTCATTTTTGGAAATCCCACCATCATTTTGAATACAATTTTTATTGATTTCTAAAATTTTTACAATTGCTTCTTTATTAAAATATGGTAGTACGTGTTCAATATGATCATATTTAATACAATTTTCCGGATAATTCATGTACATGTTTTTTTTCGGAGCTTTAACTTTAAGTACATTTTCCATACAGTTTATCTCATTTAATACGATCTTTTCCTGCATATAATGCCCCTTGTCACCACCATGTATACATACTATGAGCTCGTTTATGCCATCGCGACTGTCAATGTGTATCCGAATCTGCGCATCTCCATGTTCCCAACTCGCATATGCCCTCTTCAGATTTTTGTTCATTTGATCCATCATTGCTAGTCAAAATATCAAAAGTTAACGGTAAAAACGCTTTCATTAAAATCTTATTTCAAGTAGATTGTCATATATTTACGTTTATAATAACAAGGTATGTGACTAAAGTATAATTACGATTTTTAATATATGTAACAATGACTAGAGTACAGAATAATAAAAAATATGATAGAGTAGTATGTCTTTTGCATATTTTAGACCTTTCTGTTTAATACGTTATTTTTGTACAGTCCCTTCAGAATCGTATTAAGCAGATACTACTGTAATTGAATACATGAGCATACCTTCAAAACATGATACAGGTGGAAGACCACAAATCTGGAATGCTCGGGACCAGATGACTCCCAGATTCGTGGTTTTTCCAGATTCGAGTATATGTATCTATGTAATTAAATAATTTCTTACGACTCTTTATTAATTTTTTTTAAATAAAAGTTTTATAATTATATAATTAATGCTATGAAAACGATATAATAACACGATTATGGCCACAATCATCTTTATTTTTTTTTTTTTTTTTATCAAAAATTCCTACTTTGGTTGGTTCCTCCCCCCCCCCCCCCTTACATGCATTCTTCACGCTTGGCAAGCCACTGTCAAGATGAATTTTCTTTCTGAAGTTTCTAATAATTATCATATTGATGCCGTTATAATTGTGTACCATTTTACTTCAACAGAAAAGTGTTAGAAATTGAAGTTAAATTCAATTAGATGCCGTGTTAAATCAAAGTTTTAAAAACACAGTAATCCTACAGCAAATTCATCTGCGATTAAGCCTATCAGAATGTACAAGAGTCTCTTCTGAAACTATGCGAAGTCATTAAAAATACTGAAAATCAAAAGGGAAAAAGTTGTGCATTGTAAATATAATTTTCATGATCGTAAATTTTAATTTAAACTGTAACTAAACCTTTTTCAACAGATTCAAAACTAAGCAACTGTCATAAAGTTTACACCAATCGCCATCTGTTTGAGCTCTTGTCTTTTGATTTCAGTTTTTTTTAAATTTGATGTTGGTTAATTTGCTTTTTTTTTATTTACACATCAAGGATACAAAAAGTAGTATATTGTACATATTTATCAATATGATAATTATTGAAAATAGAATAAATTTACTATTTAACATCCATAAGCAAACCTATTCATGCTCTCTGAAATCTATCACTGTCTCAGCAGTTTCATTTCAATATTACACTCCAATGAAAATTTCTTCCAGTGGTATGACTGTGCAAAGCTTTTATTTGTACCAAATGCTTAAATGTACTATGTGTGAAATAAAAAAGAAAAATTTTTAAGGGATAAATCATAGTCCAAATGGTTAAATTACCTCACTATAAATATTTAATAAAAACTTGGCTTTGTGAGTTCCTGGGGATAATTATGGAAATAAGTGGTCGAATGAATAATTTAATTTATTAGAAAAGGACTGTGCCAGTGAATTATACTGTTCACAAAGTATTTATGATAACTTAGATTTATCCCATTCACACAAAACTAGATACCTCCCGCTTATAACAGGCCCGGCCAAGTGAGGAGAAAATCAAGGTACTCGAGGCAGTGTTTAACATATAAAATAGAATATTTATTTGGGAACATTCAACAAATGTATAAAACAAAGTTGTGGATAATTCGAAATAAATTGAATCAATGAAATGTAGAATAATAAATCAAATGAATCTGGATCAATTTAAAGAATAAAATCTTTAGGTAAATTCAAATTGTAAATGAAAAGACTTTGTATAAAAATGTATTAATCAATTTACTTGTACTTCAGAATAAATGAAAATCAGTTTCAAAATGGTTTATGATAATTGTAAAGAATGTATAATGGCAAGTCTTCTAAGACAATGATAGACTGGTGATAATTATATAACAATAATTTATAGAGTCAAGAAAACTCTTAGGTTGACTTAAATTGTCTTAAATTTAATGTAGGAATTAAATTGAAATTATACGAATATTGAATCTACAGTTTCGTAACATCTGTATATAACTGACTTAACAGCAAAGAAATGGTCTCGTCTGAATAGACTGAAAGTGAATACTCAGTAGTTTGTAATAACTTAAATAATTGTAAGACTTAATGTAATATAACAAAATGATCAGACTGGTTCAATTAAAGCTTATGAACTTGACAATTACTTTTTGTATGAATTGAATAGAACTTGCTTAACGTGTATCGGTCTTTCCCACCAGAAATTTATGAGTTATATGTTCCGTTCCCATTTTAAGTGAATAGAAATTGTAATAAAGAAAAATGTGAATAGAACGGCCACTGAGACATTGACTTGGAAATGGGCTTTTTACCTTGTCTTCTCAATGTGTCCGCTCTTGGATGTCGTACTCGCTCTCTGGCCCCGTCGAGACGTCCGGAGGGGGGGGGGGGGGACTGGACCGCTCTTTTGTAGTGGCTGGTGGACTTCTCTGCTAGGCTCCTTCTTCCATGACGAAATTATGTACCGTTCGGGGCAGGTTTTTCTCTCAAACCAATGTCAACTTTCTTAAACTATGGAAATTGATGGAGATGGTTCTCAGCTAGGTGGAATATACGTAAAAAGACCTCGACATTGAGCTAACCTAAGAATTACTTGGTGTGATAGTAATTGAGAAAACTAAACTTAAACTGGAGTTAAAATATTAATTTAAAATTTCCCATCTGAATTCATTTGAATTTCAGACAGACGCTGAATTAGAATATAAAAATGTGAGTAGGTGAACCGCACACCCGGTTCTCTTAAAACCAAACTTTCTACTGACGATTTCTTACTCTGGAACTACTGACAAAACAGATCCAGTTTCATTAACCAATCAAATGTTCGAACACACCAGACAACCACCAAAAGGTGATTCTTCTACCAATCAAGAACCTGGTAACATTTGCAT
Organism: Rhysida immarginata; assembly: GCA_023313115.1. Taxonomy (NCBI): domain Eukaryota; kingdom Metazoa; phylum Arthropoda; class Chilopoda; order Scolopendromorpha; family Scolopendridae; genus Rhysida; species Rhysida immarginata. The sequence goes on along the minus strand of JAHWFO010062772.1, from coordinate 558,636 downwards.
CGACCAATTTTAAATTGTTCTAAATTTCATCACTCACGTGATAATTTGTCACATCTGGCTTTCTTCACGGTTCAAGGTTCACTCTTTTGTTTGTTCTTAAATTCCTTTTTAACCCTCCTACATCCCGTCTCGAATTCGATCCAAACAACTTTTCTAACTCTGCTAATACTCTTGGGTCCTTGAACAAAAGTCAGACCAACCCTATTCTATAAGGTGTAAATTGAATCCTTGACGATCCCCTTGCTGTTGACAGCAATTCTGACACAGTTTAAGGGCTTCTTAAAATCGAACAGAGAAAAACATTTAAAATATTATTTATTATTTAATTCTTTACTGTCTCTAAATCCGTTCTAAAATCGTTCAAAATGCTAAACTTACGATTCAAATAAACGGTCATAACGCGAATAAATTATTAAATTTGCATAATTAACGTAAATAAATTCTAAATTCTAAAATTGGCTAATTACTCATTCTCAAAATCCTACAGCTTTATTTTTATTTTGTTAGTAAATCATTGCAATGGATATTATAGATAGGCGTTAAAAATATAGGCTCTTCAATTTAAAGTATGTATGTAATTTTTAATGTTTAAAGAAAAAGGCTAATGTTCTCTTGTGAAAAGCGAAAAGTTGGGCCAAGCCATATTCGAGATCGAAATGCGTGGGCTTTGAGTAAAATAGTCATTGTTTGATGAACTTTCCTATTTTATAATATTTATGTTAGTAAATATTTTGTCTTGAAATCAATAAACAACAACATCATGATAATCTTCCTGAGAGAGAAGACGATCGAAAGCCTTGGTTTCCATATTATCAGAATCACGGCAGAACAGAAACCCAATGGAAAATCAAAATTTCACTTCCTTTTCTTTCCATTTTGGTCACCGAAAAAATTGACAGAAAGCTTATTGAGGTGTAGTGAAAAAACGTTTCAGGATATATTGACCTAATGTCTCTGTATCGGCCTCACTTTGTCGATGTGGCTTTGGCGCCTTCTTGTTGCCATTGCTTTGACTATCGACTCGAATCTGGATTTCTCTCTACTTCTCGTCACTCTCTTCACTTCCTTTGATGAACTCTGAAGCCTTATTATAAGAATATGGTTAATTATGAAAAGAAGTGGCTTCGCATCGACATGGAGGTAATTGTAGAAGAGGTTGGATGGAGTCAGGAGAAGCAGTAAAATAGCAAATTAGCAGTAGATGGTATTTCAACTCTAATTTTCTGAAAAGTGTTTCTGTTGATGTGGAAAGCTCTCATGATCAGAATGGAAACTGATCATTCTTACCAGAAAAATTCCATTTTGATTTTACGTTTCTGTTTTCTGGTGATATGGAAATTATGCTTTAGAAAGAAGTTAAATCATTCAAATCTGGATTTATTTACACACAGTTTGCTTTATTCATTATCACCTTTCCCATCTATTCCTGATATCAACTTTTTTTTTTTCCCATATAAGCACACCATTTATTCAGACTTTCAAACAAGGCTGACTTGTGTTGTTTCTTGGAGGTTTCCTCATATTAATAAATGCTATACTAAAATTCCTTAATATAGTAAATACATCCCAGAATGTTTCTGGTTATGCTTAACTTGATACTGAGTGTTTGCACGTGGACGCTTTAAAAGCATTTAAGATATCCTAAAGATGCCATCCCATCTCTGGAAAACTTGTGAGTCTTTTGATTAACTATGATCTATTTAAGTGTGGTTTATATGCTAAAAGCTGGATGTCAACAAGGCCCTCTCGAACTACCTGCTTGCTTAATCGATCTTAGATCATACGTGCAGTGCATTATGACCATCTAAAGTTTCACTTCCATGTTTTTTGAAGGAATATTCAAGAAGTACTTCTGTTATTGTAATATAGCGTGCATTGAGAAAAGAGTACAGAAAAGATACACCGTGTAAACAGAGCATTTTGTTATGGTATTGGCAGTGTAGGACACTGGTTGTCTGTCGGGTGGAATTCTCAAATTATCATCAAAAGCTAGAAAGAGCATTCTGCTTAGATAAAAGGTGACTTAGTTTCGAATCCGCAGTTTGAAGAATTGAATCATTATAATGTTTTTACATGCAACAAATAAATATTTTATACAGTACATAAACCTTTTATTTATTTATCAGTGGACGAGTCTACTGAATCAAGTACATTGGTAATACTGAATAAGGGCTTATAATAACTGAAGTATGAAATATAAGGGTGTTGAGTAAATTTAGCATCTGTGCTTAAGGTGCGTCTCCTTACTTTGTGTATTAAAATCGAATGTGGGATCACAAACACGGCACGTGCAAGCTTTTCGCAGTATCTAAAATTGCAAGATGAGTGTATTTTGTATGACAAAAAATTAAAATTATTGCATTATCTGTAATGATTATTGCATCACACATAACGCTATTTTTTGGGTCAGAACATTACTTCTTAACTATAGAGAGGAAGGAATCTGTAAATTAAGCACTTCAAAGTGCACAGAAATTCGACATACGTGTAAATTATAAATAAGATGAAGACTTCAAAAAGAATCAAAAGATCTAAATGAACATTTAATTGATTCTTCAACGTTTTAAAATAATAACTTATGAATTAAATTGTGAGTAACATATATATTGTAATGGAAAAGAGTTTAATCCCTATCACTAGGATTCATTAGTCTTCATTGAAAGCACTGGGCCATTACATGAATTTGCTAGGCAAAAGTATAATGGCGCTATTTTTACCACACTTTCACTAAAGACAAAGTAAATAACAACTCTTTAACCACAACAAAAATTAAGTAAAAAGAAAAATACAACCTAATCCTAGAAGCGCTTTTCGAGGGCGAAGCTCTCATCATTCAGCAGGTGGAAAAGAAGGGAGTAACACACCAGATGATACTGAGTGTGAAAAAGAACAAGACCGATGTTTATAGTCTGACAGCACCAATGACAGAAAAAGTGATAAACCCCACTAAGGGGGATAAATCAGTGATTGGTCCGTTTGGACCAATAGTTAATCAGTTGAGAATCTCCAATGGGTCCCTTGTCGGAGTTTAGTAAATTTTTGCTGTTGGCTGATGAGATTTCTAAACTTTCAAAGGCATCCAGAAGGCGATTATTTTTTATTGCTTTAACAAGTACAAGATCGTTGAACGATATTCTATGTCCCGTATCCAACGAGTGTTTCGCCACAGCGGACAGGTTTCTTCTTCCATACTTCAAGTGGGCCAAGTGTTCCTTAAATCGAATGGTAGGATTGCGGGCCATCTGTCCAAAATAAAACTTGGGGCACTGAGGACACTTAACCTTGTAGATTCCAGTCTGCAGGAGTGGGGGGACCTTATCCTTTGGGTTACCCAGTAATAGTTTTGCTTGGTTTGGGTTGCTGGAGGATAAAGCTAGGTCGTGATTACTAAAAATGGAGCTAAGGCCCTTAACTAATTGATTATTAAAGGGTATTGATATCGTGGTGTACTTCCCTTTGATTTTCTTTAAAGTCATGTTGTCTTTGATAAATTTATGGAACGTCCTCTTTTTTAAAATCCTTGTGAAGGTCCTTTGGTTATATCCATTCCTGGTGGCGATCCTTCTAATTGTGGAGATTTCTTTATTCAGGGTCTTCTTATCCAATGGAAGGTTGATCGCTCTGTCTATCATAGAGATAAACGTGGCAAGCTTGTGGTTCCACGGGTGGCTGGAATCTGACGGGATAAAATTAAGCTGGTTTGATGGTTTACGATAAACATCAAAAGAAAGGGAGTTAGAGGCCTTTATAATCATAACATCTAGAAATGGTAATTTTCCATCAACTTCTTGTTCGAAAGTAAACTGAACACTGGGGTAGAAAGAATTTAAATGATCCAAAAAATCAATGACGTTGCAAGCAACAGGATCAAACACCGCAGATTCCAGCCACCCGTGGAACCACAAGCTTGCCACGTTTATCTCTATGATAGACAGAGCGATCAACCTTCCATTGGATAAGAAGACCCTGAATAAAGAAATCTCCACAATTAGAAGGATCGCCACCAGGAATGGATATAACCAAAGGACCTTCACAAGGATTTTAAAAAAGAGGACGTTCCATAAATTTATCAAAGACAACATGACTTTAAAGAAAATCAAAGGGAAGTACACCACGATATCAATACCCTTTAATAATCAATTAGTTAAGGGCCTTAGCTCCATTTTTAGTAATCACGACCTAGCTTTATCCTCCAGCAACCCAAACCAAGCAAAACTATTACTGGGTAACCCAAAGGATAAGGTCCCCCCACTCCTGCAGACTGGAATCTACAAGGTTAAGTGTCCTCAGTGCCCCAAGTTTTATTTTGGACAGACGGCCCGCAATCCTACCATTCGATTTAAGGAACATTTGGCCCACTTGAAGTATGGAAGAAGAAACCTGTCCGCTGTGGCGAAACACTCGTTGGATACGGGACATAGAATATCGTTCAACGATCTTGTACTTGTTAAAGCAATAAAAAATAATCGCCTTCTGGATGCCTTTGAAAGTTTAGAAATCTCATCAGCCAACAGCAAAAATTTACTAAACTCCGACAAGGGACCCATTGGAGATTCTCAACTGATTAACTATTGGTCCAAACGGACCAATCACTGATCAATCCCCCTTAGTGGGGTTTACCACTTTTTCTGTCATTGGTGCTGTCAGACTATAAATATCGGTCTTGTTCTTTTTCACACTCAGTATCATCTGGTGTGTTACTCCCTTCTTTTCCACCTGCTGAATAATGAGAGCTTCGCCCTCGAAAAGCGCTTCTAGGATTAGGTTGTATTTTTCTTTTTACTTAATTTTTGTTGTGGTTAAAGAGTTGTTATTTACTTTGTCTTTATTTATCATATCCACATTTTCTTCCCATTTGTATATTTATTTCTGGTTTCCCCAGGAGTTTATACTTTTAACACTTTCACTAAATAAAAATATCTATGTAGTAAATAAAATTTTTTGCTCAGACAGCAGAGGTCAGATGACTTTTCAGTGCCAGCGTGTGCTTCAAGCCATGCCAACAATTCGAATGATAGAATGATGATAGGAGAATGTCAGCAGTTATCATGCTGCGGAGAGGTTGTATACTTCGCTCCAGAATCTTACACGTCAGTGGTTGCGGTTCATGTGAGGCACACTGGTCAGGTGCAGCCCAAAACTTGGTTTAACTTTTCACTGATAAGATGAAATTATCCAGTTTTTGTAATACGAGAAATTATTTCTCGTATAATGAGAAATTATTCTAACATCGGTGGAATGAATCAGATTTCTGCAGGTAATAAAATTTTGTATGGATATATCCGCTTTATGCAACAAAAAGGTTAAAATGCATTGAAAACGTTGAATTTTGCACTAAGGAATTCAAAAAGAAAAAACTGCACATACCAGAAGTTTTTCTGCTTTAAGCCTATTTCACAATTAAATCACCAGCATTAGCCCCAGAAGATCCTCCAAGGATGCACAAATGTGAATACATCTGATTAATTGGTTTTCACACATCAGATACTTTCTCCTGTATTTTCTTTATTGGTTCACGTTTTTATTTCCATTCTTTCCATTCTCCAATCCTTGATAAAGCCGGGAATAAAAGGCAAAATTAGTTGGAATCTCTGTCGTCCCTATGTTATACTGCAAAGTTACTACCAATTTCGTTCAGATAGTTTTAGTTCATTCATTTTTTTTTTTTTTTTATCATTTTCCATATTCCAACCAATCATGTAATGCCATATATTTAGACACACTTATGATGCAATCAATGTGTGTACATAAAGTCTGGTAGCCCTTCATTTGTACACTTGATGAAATCAGGAATAAACAGTAAAAACTGGTCAGGAAATTTTTTTCTTATTTCTTCTGTTATGTACTGTAAGGTTTCTATAATGTTCATTAAGGACAGTAGAAAGTTCCATCTTTTATAAGAACAGTTAAATACCTTTCAGAAAATTAGAAATATAATAAAAAGTCTAACATATTGTTCATAGTTTGTTCTGTTTAAGCCAGCCCCATTGATTGTTGTCCCCCAATCAATTTTTCTATGCCAAGTCCTTTTTTTCCTCAAGTCCTTTTTTTCAAATTCTCTCTTGTTTTTTCCCAATTGGCTCACTTAATGGTAATGATTCTACCTTTTCCCCTCTCAGAAGCTATAGTCTCTATTCTGAAAATTATTTTTAGTACCATTGAGAACAATGGTTGAGCCTTCAAAGCCTTTAAAATGTATATTCGGCATTCCATTTTTTATATCTTCTGTGATTAGAGGTTTTTCCATTCCTTAGTTCTTTTATTTATTACATATCTCATAAATGATGCACGGCTTTATTATTTTATTTACCTGGGTTTATTTTGTTTTTAACTTTTTTTTTAAAATTTTAAATTTTATTTTCTAGTTACATGTATTTCTTTTCCAACTGTTTGTTCTATTACTTCTAAAACCCAACTCTGCATATTTTCAAATGTTTTACAGTTATCTTCTTTATGATCATAATGTTCTAACACCTGTTAATACATTTTCATCATTGACCTTGAAATTTTTTGCCACATAGTGTATAAAGCCCAACTCAGCATATTAATAAAAATAAAAGTGTTTTTTTATTATTTTTTTTTATTTTTTTTTTTATTTTGTATAAAAACATACAATAATCTTGTTCTCTATAATTCATCTCTGTTGTGAAATTACATTTCTATTCTTATGCTTTGTCAAATGTTTAATAATTATTGGGTAGCTTTCTTCTGAAAAACTAAAATTACCAATTAAATTCCTTTTTTAAGATAAAAGAATTAAAGGAAAAAAATTATAA
>JAHWFO010062772.1:508582-551760 GCA_023313115.1 Rhysida immarginata | reverse complement strand
GCCCCCCACACCAATTAAAGGAAAAAAATTATAATTTTTTCTATTATTCTTTTACTAAAGTAAAATTTAGAAATAGAATGGGTAAATGTGAGGGGGGGGGGGGGGTTATTCAGCCAGAAACTATATTTTCCTTGTATATGAGGCAATGACATTTTCACTACCATAAACTGTTTTTTTATTCCAGAAATGTGAAGGTCACTTGCAACCTGAATACCGTAAATTCAGTGTGGATCCCCAGATCACCTCATTTGAGGTTCTCCAAAGTCTTCTGGCTCGTGCTTTTGATGTTAAAGGGTGAGTATGATTATTTTTTTTTAAGTAGTTGAAATCTAATTGAAAATGAGTTTAACCAAATACTGAGGCACATATTATGAGCAGTATTACCCTTCACAAATACAATTACATTGCTGTTTTGATTAGATATACTAAATGAAAAATAGAAGTGATTCTTTTTGGTAAAACATGATGTACAGAATATACAAATAAAGAAAAAAAAAATTACCTACAAAAAAGATGATTATATAAATTTTGTTATAAAATATTATGAAATTATAAAAATCGTTTAATTAGTGCCCTGTTTGTTAAAGGCGTTGAATAATATATTTAAACGTCATAAGGCTTTTGGGTTTTTCCATCATCAAAATCTGCCCTTTTCTTATTTAAGTTTAATACATTTACTGAGATTATACTGTAAAGTTATATTTTTCAAGGATAACCATATTCTGTAAAAGATAATTTATGTTTTTAATGACTATAGTAGTTTTGCAGTTAATTTACTTACTATAGATCACTGGTAATGGATTGCATTTCTCTTAGCACCCTTTTTGAAGTTTTATTATTTTAAAATGATTTTAAACTGCATTTTTTATTTAAATGATTTTTTTCTTCCTTACCTGAACAGTATGTTTTCTAAAGTCCTTTAATAAATAAATAATATTTGGTAATTGTTACAAGGAATTTCATGAACCCTCTGAAACTGCAGGATGTAAATAAAGATTAATAAATTTTATTCTAAAATTACTGTATTTATTCATGCATAATGTGACCCCTAATTTTGGAGCCCAGAAAACGTGTAAAAATCAAATATTTGTGATTTGCGACCTCAAATTTTCAAATCACTGCAGATGAATGAGAGGATGCTGAAAGGGATTTTGATGCACAATAGAGCTGGTAAGTGGTGACATCAGTTCCTGGCCCGTTGCCTAGCGATTCCAAACGTAGGTTTAACTTCTCTATGCTTTTCAATGGCATTTTAACACATTATTAAACCTAATGTTTGGAATCGCTAGACAACTGGCCAGGAACTGACGTCATACATACCAGTTCTATGTACAGAATTCCATTCACCTGTTCAGACTTTATATAGTGCTTGCAGTGCTTTCACCAATTAACAACTGTGAATGTTAGGCAGCAGTGCCCTTGTAACATGACTCATGATAAAAAAAAAAAATCCCAACAAAAAACAATCAGATGTTATTTAATTTTGAACTAAGACAAGATAATATTTAATATACGGTGATAAGTCCTTTAATCAATAGTTCTTTAAATGTTCGGCATCTACGTTGTTATAATTTTAGTTTCCTTTTTAAATTTAAGAATTCCTTAAAGCTGTTAAAATAGTACTAGGGATCTCCCCTTCATCCAACCCTGGCAGTACTAAATAAATCTGCACTAACAATGATCATGTTTTCAAAATATTTATAATTTGCATTTGCATTAACAATTGACAATTGGTCATTTCAAACAAATATATAACTGTTACAATAACAAACAGTGATCCTTAGTTCTCCAGTGGCAATCAATCACATGATTTAGGATAGGAGTTATGCTATTTTGTTACTATCAAAATAAAAGATCGTACCTACCACTAATCAGTCAAAATTTTATTTCATTTTCACCTTCAATGTTACAAATTTACTTAGCATAGTGTATATCGTTCAATTTTTGGCTGAATGGTTCTCACCATCTTGTTTTGGCAAAATCCCTTTCTCATTAAGAAAAGTGATCGGGAAATTAAGAAAAATGTGAATTAATGTTGCATAGACAATATACACTGGTCAAAAGAATTACGGAAAGACTTCTGAAAACGTTTGTAAAATCTCAAGATCAAGACTTCTGATAAAATGTTTCATAGTTTTTTGATAAATAAGATGTGGTCTATTGAAATCAATGTGTGCTTTTTCGAGTTTCTCTTTTTTCCGTGGTTTAAAGTGAAAATGCCAGAGACCTCTTAAAAACAGAATGGTCATAACCATGTGACAAAGATCACATGGTCTTCAAACAGCATTAATTTGCATGTTAAAGCTCTGATACAGTATTCAGACGTTTAATTGAGACAAAATGAGACATCTCAGGCTGGAGGAAGTTGCAAGAGCTGTTACGCTGCTCCAAGAAGGGTACTCAATCAGGTCTGTCACCAGACAGCTTCAGGTGTCACCATCAGTGATCCATCGTGCATGGAATCGTTTCCAACAGACTGGTCATTATTCACGAAGGGCTGGACAAGGATGCAGACCCATAACGACAAACTTCTGCTCTTTGCCAACGAACATCAAATGTTAGAGACTTGCAAACGACCTGCGTGCAGAAACAGATTACAGGAAAGTGGTTTGAGAGCCAGAAGGCTGAATCATGTACCTCATCTCACGCGTGGACATCGAGAAGCCCAACGTCGGTTTGCCCAACAACACATCAACTGGCACCTGCGTCAGTGGCGGTCTGTTCTCTTTACAGACGAGTCCAGATTTCGCCTAACTCATTGTGATGGACGTCAGCATGTATGGAGACGCTCTGGAGAGCGCTTTGCAGAAGCAATAATGCAACAGACAGACAGAATGGGATGCGGTTCAGTCATAGTTTGGGGAGGAATCTCTATTGACAGCCATACTAATCTCATTGTCCCAGGACGTCTCAATGCTGAAGTCTACATCAGAGACATTCTGGAAGATCATGAAGTGCCTGCTGTTTGTGTTGTGGGCCCTGATTTTGTTCTTATACAGGATAATGCTCGTCTGCATTCGGCACGTGCCACTCAGGAATTTCTCTAAGAATGGAATATTTCAACATTAGAGTGGCCAGCAATGAGTCCGGACATTGATCCAATCGAGCATGTGTGGGACGTGCTTGAAAGACGCATAAGGCAACGTCCAACATGTCCGCAATCACTCTGCGACCTTTCGCAGGTCCTCATTGAAGAATGGGAGAACATTTCTCAAGCAGACATCCGTCGACTTGTGCGGAGCATGCATCACAGATGCGTAGAGGTCCTTTGAGCTTGTGGAGGGAATACATGTTACTAGAGACCCCTTCTTGAGAACAGTTTTCTCACTTTAGTTTCACCAGGGGTTACGTCTGTCATTTGTTGAATAAATTGAGACTGCTTCATGTGTTAATGGGGTTGTACGGATATTTTCATTCATTTAAATAACATAGGTGTTCAATATTGTGTTCCCCTAATTCTTTTAATAAGTGTAATATACAATATAATGTATTGCTGCATGTAGTAAATACATGCTTCTTTCGTTGGAAGTTCGTCAGACCGAAGTTTGTTTGAATCCCCTCTCCCAACATCGTGGTTGAAGTCTGAAATTTCATATTTATATATAATGCAACTCCCCAAATTTAGGTGCTTTTTTATGTCATAATTTTTTGCATTATATATGAATAAATATGTTAATACAAGAAGTCTTTAAGGAAAAGTTAAATCAATTTTTCATTAATTTCATTTGAAAAAGAGAAAAAAAATCATCATTCAGAATAGTTTAATCATTTTTGATGGAACCATGTTTATTTTAAATTTCTTGAATAAGTAAAACCAAAAGCATCATCATGGTTAAGACCAACTCATCATTAAAAAATGTTTTTTGTAACCAGTTGTATTCATTAACTTTTTTGTGATCAATTCTCTTGATAGTTCATATACCTCTATTACATTTTATTTTAATAACCATGCAATACTATCATTAGCCAATTTATTTGATGCCACCACCCATCAACTTCAAATAGGTCATGTCCTTGTTTGTATGCTCAGATACTATCAAATTGAATATAGGTGATACAATGGAATCATATCGTATCTTCATCTCATTTCTAACTCCACCATAAACAAGGCAAAAGTCCTAACAGACGTTGAATGTGGTGTGATAATGGAAACCAGAAGAGCAGGTGATAGCCATAAGGGAACAGTGACATTTTTAGGCTTTTTGAGATTTTTACAAGTGTGTTTGCCAAATGGCATTGATCAAGGGAAAAAACTATCCTCTAAAGGTACCTTGTAGACCTCCACAGCTATGAGTGCTTGATCCATTGGCTGAATTAATGATGTTTCATTTGGAGGTAAGAAAGCAATTTTACATTTTCATTCAGATTAGCAAGCCCATTTAGATGTTATCTAAACCCTAAAGAGCCTTAAGAGTAAAGTATTTTTGTTGCAGTAGTTGGCAATTGCTGGGCAAAAATTAGACAATTTTTTTTGAAAAGATGATTTCTTTATATATGGAATCAAAGGAAGACTTCCTTATATATGGAAACAGAGATGATTTAAAAAAAAAGCCAAACAGAAGGCTTGTGAATGCTAGGAAATTTCCTTTTAAATTTTCTTCATACTGGTTGTAATTGATTAAAAATGAAAGGTAAGTGAAATGTATGATTGAGGCCGTGGCCTGGTGGGCTTTCACTGAACACACACACATTTTTTTATTTTTTATTTTTTTTGGTTTATTAGATCTGAGGAAAAAATGTATTCTACCATATTAACTGAATAATCATCTGCATAAATCAGGAAACCGTATCAATTTTTTGACCATACCAACTGAATTTGCATTTGAAGTTGTACTAATTTGAAGTCTTTCTGTATTTATCATGAATTCATGGATAGATTACACTGGCCAACAAAATTTAAGATTTTTCTTGTGACAAAATGAAAGTGGGTGATTTTTGGTAGTATTTTTTCTGCTGATTACGAATATAATTTTTAAATTTCTCTAGCACGCACAGCTTTCTTGTTTTACAATGAAACATTTTTAAATCATTCAGTGCTTGGGGCCTGGTAAATTTCCTTGCGCCTCAAAATATGGATAGTTTAATACTGCAGAGAGTTCTCTTCCCACCCATTACATAGAAGTCTCGAAGTGCATAACTTGGAAGCGTGACGTGATAGAAAAAATCTAAAAGCAGATTCGGATTCTACATATAAATCACTACTAAGAACACTATATGTGGTCTTAGTCACAAAATGCGTGTTGACTAGTGTTATTTGTCAAAAATTCTTTTCTAGGAAACTTTAAATTCTTCTTTTAAGAAATCTTTTTATATTTTTATGTTCATTTATGGGAAAAAAAGTTATAATTAAAAATATTTAATCAGATTCTCTGGTAAAATCCTCTAAAAATAAGATGAGAATGGTCCCCCTATAAAGATCATTGCTCTATGAACACGTTTGAGATGATGACAATGATAAAGAAACAAAAAAAATGCTATTTCTAATGGACACTAGAGATAGAACTGACAAGGAGACTCCACATACTGACTCATAGAATTTGATATTAAAAAAAAAAATTATTTCTAGCTTTCACTCAATTAACTACTCATGCAAAGCCATGCGACACACTTCTCAAAATTTTCCTATGAAAAAATTCATAAAGTTTATCTTAATATGTGCAGTTTAGCAGTTTATAAATACAGTAGAACTTTAGGAATAAATCGAATCTTAAGGGAAAAGCAAAAATTCTTTGATTTATAGAGATCTTCGATTTATCGAGGTTAAGTAAAATAAAATTAGAATTATTGAGGTTTGATGTATCGAAATTAAGTAAAGTAAACAAGTGTACATTTATTTTTGTCTATCAGTGTGGATTATTATTCAGTTTAAAGTGCAAATTATTTGGTATGACAAATATTTGACCATTTAGAATTGCTTACCCTTGTAAAGCCAATCAGAACCGCTCATATAAACTTGTACCATAACTTTCAGTATATAATTTGCACCCGTGTATAATACGCATCTCAGTTTTTGCGTGATTTTGGAAAAATTTCCGTGTATAATATGTATCTGTGTATTATACGCAATTTATGTACCTAAGATAGCAATTCAGCAAAAGGGAATGCTCCGCCACATTTGTTTGGTAATTATGAACATGTTCCCTTCGTTCAGTGTGCACAGCAGGGTGATGTCCATGTACAGTTTAGAAGCAACAGCGGTTGAAACGAGCAGATGTGCTTTGCATGTCGGAGTAACAGAATGGAGATGATGGTGATCGTTTTTTCGACATAATATGAATTATGGTCGTTTAATTTTTAAAAGCTTTAGATTTTTATATTTCCATAAAATATTAAATTTCTCGGCTTGTTGGCCGAGAGCGCTGAGGCGCAGGTCTTATCGCTCTCGCAACCAGCAAGTTGCGGGTTCGAATCCCGCTTGGGGCATGGATGTTTGTGATTGTCCTTTATTATAATATGAAAACCCCGTGTTGGGCTTCGGCCTGTTGGGGGCAACCCGTGGGTTGTTTAGATTATAATTAATAAAATGAAGAAATGAGAAGTATTCAAAATAAATGATCATATTATAAAATTTATTCATTATACTTTAAATTACTTTATATCAGAAATAAATTTATTTAAAATTCTTCAAAATCAGAATTGTCTCTGCCTGAGCAAAATAATTCCATCATTTCAGTAAGCAGTTTTTTATTAAGCCTAATTGCATTTCTTCCTCTTCCTCGACTTTGATTCTCATGATTGAATCATCCGCAAGAGGAGGAGGGGGGGTATTTCCTGCTTTCACAAAAGCATTTCAAATTTTATTTTTTTGTACCCTCTGTATGCAAAATATATTCATTTGAAAGATTATTCAAACGTTTTGTCTCGACATCTTTATACAGCAGATCGGTTAATAGCAAACATCGGTAAAACTGCGGAATAGCATCCCCTAACTTCGTTGTCTGATATCCTTAAGACTAGTTGCAGTCATGTATTGCATTTAGACTGTGTTATCTCTAGTTAATGGCTGAGTAATTTGCCTTATTTTTTAACTTATTTTTACAGATTTCATGCAGAATAACAGTTGCTAAACAACTGTACTAATAAACATCTCAGCTTGGTGGCCATCTTGAAAAGCTGCTGGGAAAATCTGAGATCTTAGTGCTAAGGGAAACCAATATCCCTGGTTTTCATAACAGTGATTGAAAATGTTATGCTTTGCCTATTCAAATTTTAAATTTGTCCTGGTTTTATTATCGGATTTATTATATGCAATTTTAGGAAATTGAGGAAAAAAGTGAATAAATGTGCTGTAATGTTTATTAAATATTAGATAAAACTTACTTTGAAACCTCCCCCCCCAATCGTATTTTCTCTGGTTTAAAAAAAAACAACAGAATATTATACGCAATTTTTTATAATACGCAGTAATGATTTTTTTAACTTTTAGTTTGCGTAACACTCATATACCTAAAATTACGGTAATAGGGAAGAGATAAACTGACATCAATCCAGTTATTCTGGATCGACAAAATTCAATTTGTGGGCAAATTTATTTGCATTAATTTTTATTTATAGAGGCTAACTTTCCTCCAAAATATTCGATTTTCGATTATTTCGAATTATAGAGGTTTTCAGAGCAGAAAGGAATGGATTGAAACCGAATTAGGGAGGAATTCGATTTTTCGAGGTTCTACTGTACCCGAATTGAAGAGTAGGATTTTAATAAGAAACCAACCAAGAACTGTGGATAATAAACATGTTGAAAAAAGATGATAACTCTTTTCCACAATAAACTAAGTGTTTTTAATAACACATATATGTATTTCGGTCTAGACTACCTATTCGTTTCAACCTTGTATTTCACACTGAAAGATGGTCACAGGGCGACCGAAATACGTATATGTGTTATTAAAAACACTTTGTTTATTGTGGACAAGAGTTATCATCTTTTTTCAACAGGATTTTAATATGTTGTAGTGGTCCAAGTTTATTGGTTTTTATTTTGCAGGTACAGGTTCAAATACAGTCTTCACCAAATTTTTTTCTTTATTCTTTTTCAATTCCTTGTAACATATATGTGAATGGAATTCAGTCAAAAAAAATTTCTCTCAAATATGCATCAAAATATCAGTTCCAGATTATACGTTTGAAAGCCCGTTGAGCGTGTTTCTGACCATCACCATTACATGTGGCATTTGAACAGTGGCTGCTCGTTACTGTGCAATCAAACATCCAGTGCATTTTGACTTCTTATTTGATGAGCCCAAATTTCTTATTTCTTGAATTTCTTATTCTCTCCACAGATTTAATAAAAAAAAGAAATAATATTAAAATTTATTTGTTTATTTATTTATTTAATACTTTTTATAATTATCCCTCTTAAAACGTGAATCATTAAGGGGTAATTCATTTACTACTGTAATTTACGGTAATAACACCGCGGCTTATCTATTAAAAAGTTAAAAAAAATGCCTGAGCGGCTTAACTATCGCTGCAGTGTAACTATCGGGTTTTTTTTTCCTAACAGCATGACAACAACGATTTCAGAAAACTGATACTGCTTCGATGTGATGCAGTTGCATTCTGTCCTGATGAAAATCAAATGAAATTAGCATATAATATACATTGCAGTATCTTAATTTTCCTGTATATACAATGTAGAGTTCATTATATATTACATTAATTCACTTCTTATCTGAATTTCCCGTCGCCAAAAACTAATACGAAAATAACTGCACAATACGAATGGCAAATTCAAAATTGCTTTGATGTGATGAACTTCAAACGAAATTAGGGTATAATATACATCACAGTACTTTAATTATCCTATATATAAAATGTACAGTTCGTTATATATTACATTAATTCAGATTTTATTTGAATTTCCTGTCGCCAAAATCAAATGTGAAAGGGGGAGGCCGTGGCCTGGTGGGCTTTCACTGAACACAACTTCTGTGAAGTTAAGCTACATCAGGCACGGCTGTGACCATCATACAGCAGTCGTGAATCCAGGTCCATCCAGGGACCCAACTCGTCTGCCTCTGGCCACACAGGCCCTGGATGGATGTATTGGATCCAATTAATTAATAATAATAATAATAATAATAATAATCTATATCTATAAAATCCAAATACCACTCACTCACTCACCCAGTCACTCATTCACTCATTCATCACGAAATCTCCAGAACTATGAAGCCTTCAAACTTGAAATTTGACGAGTATATTTCTCTTGGCTTCTAGGTGCTCGCTAAGAAAGGATTTTATTTATTCTTTCTTCCTTTCCATTGTAGATGTTTTTTAAAACTCAATTTACCTGGAGCTCAATGGGATTTTTGCATTCCTTAAAAAATTGTGACGTTAGCTTAGAAATTGTGACGTCGTTGTTTGCTTTTGCGCTTATTCCGTGAAACAGCATCAATAGTAAGGCGTGGTTTCCACATCACCGGAATCACGCCAGAACGGAACCCTAACGGAAAATTTTTATATTGTAACTTCCTTTCCATTTCGTGTTTGATCACCAAAATGTCGATGGAAAGTTTGTCTCTGGTGTTGAAGAAAAATTTCCATTCCGTTTCGCCACAGAAGGCACCATCGCCATGACGTCATCGCTGCTGACGGACTGGCGCTTCGCCGCCATTATTGTGTCTATCGAATCGAGTCTGCATTCTCTCCATCTCCCTTGGCGAACTTCGAAGAATATGGCAAAAAATAAAAAAAATATTGAAAAGAAGCTGCTCTGCATTCACGTGGATGAGTTTTGAGAGGAAAAAAAACTTCATAAATTCCAAACATTTGATGTCATAGTAGAGCTTATTGTTGTAGCACAGCGGTATGTTGCTGGCGTTTTATTTTGCAGGTACGGGTTCGAATCCCGCCCTCGGAAGTGGTTTTTTTTTTTTTCCTCCTAAATTCATCTTAATATGTACGGAAGTTCAGTAATCCATTTTTTATTCATAATCTCAATTTTCCAATTTGCTACTATTATCTATATATATAAACTCCAAACTTTTGCGATTATTCCGTGAAACAGCATCAACAGGAATTGCGATTATATTTCGCGCAGGAATATAATGTATCTTATTTTCTAATAGGGCTTTTCGTGGCGACCAATCTCCGGATGATGGGGGGGGGGGGTTAATTCCAGTATTTTGGTTATAAAGGCATGTAATGAATAACGTAAAATCTGCATTTGCGATATCGATACTTTGTCTCGATTATCTGATTTCTTAAGTCAGGTGGAGAAGGGGGGGAGGTTGAAGTAAAAATAATATATAATGATTGACGTTTTCATAAGTAATCATAAAATCCATAAATGAAAAAAAAAATTGGCCATGTGGTTGGGCTTTTTTTTTCTTTTTGACTCACGTGATTTGTTTGTTTAGGTTATAAACTGTACATACCCAAAAGGCTCCTAACAGATGGGCGCACGTCTTCGAGGCGCCGGAATCAAAGTCCACATGTTAGGTCGGTTTGATCCGGTTGACCAAGTATTGAAGCATCTTGGGAGGACCCGCGTGACGTCACATGGATCGTGATTGGTCGGATTTTGGCCACGTGGTTGTTGGTCATAAAATATCGATTTTGTTATTTGATTTAAAATTTATTTAAAGTATCCATGACTATTTTTCGATTTATTATGAAGTAGCTGATATACTCGGCGTTGCGCAGACTCTTTGTTGATGAAATTTTGCAATTTCTGAATGTGAATATACAAAAAAAGTGAACATTATTCTTCACCTTTCATCTCCGGCCCTGCGTCATATTTACTCAGCTAAAGGGCCGGTGATTATAGAGAAGTGAAACATGTTACAATAATAACATTTTTAAGAGCCAAAAAATTGATTTTTAGAAGACGCTCATACATAACAATAGCGAAGCATTGCCGGGCCTGCTAGTAATAATAATAATAATAAAACTTCTCAATATGAATGGCAACTTCAACATTGTTTTGATGTGATAAAGTGGCATTCTGTTCTGATGAACTTCAAACAAAATTAGTGCATAATATACATTACAGAGCTTTAATTACCTTGTATATACAATGTACAGTTCATTATATATTACATTAATTCACTTTTCATTTGAATTTCCCATCCCCAAAAAAATACGAATATAATATACATTAATGCATTCTCTTCTGATGAACTTCAAACGAAATTAGCATATAATATACATTGCAAAGCTGCTTGTTTACCATACAAAACTATTGCTGACGATAAAGATGAAAATAAAGAAAATGAAGAATGTTTGAATCTTCAAGAAGAATATTTGACTTTTGTTTTTCATTCCAATTTTTAAGGTTTCGAATAGGGTAGTGATTTTCATTTATCTATTGTGGTATCACCAATATTGTAAACCATTCTCGAAGATGCAAAAACATTCTTTAAGTTCAATTTTTATGTATTTGATTACTTTAGCATGTATTAAAATACACTGAATGACCAATTTATTAGAGACACCCCGCTAATAGTGTGTTGCGCCTCCTTTAGCGACGAGAACTGCCTGAATACGTGCTGGCATGGATTCAACAAGGTGTTGAAACCGTTGCGGAGGAATAGCAGCCCAGAACTATTAGTGTAATTGGTGCAGGTTGGACGGTAGTGTGGGAAGGCGTCGGATGGTTCTCTCCACTTCATCCCATAAATGCTCGATCGTGTTGGCCACTGAAGCAGATGGAAGTCTGCGTCATGTTCCTCGAACCAGTCCAAGAGCATTCGAGCACTGTGACAGGGAGCATTGTTCTGCTGAAACTGTCTGTCACCAGCAGGGAACACAGTCATCATGAACGGGTGCACCTGATCGGTAACAATGTTCAGGTAGTGTGTCGCATTCAGGGAGTGTCTACTGTTATCAGAGGACCCAGTGTGTCCTAAGAGAAGACACCCCAGACTTCTCTCCTCCTCCTCCACCCGCCTGTATGGTTGTCTGCTGACAGGATGGGTTCATGGTCTCGTGCTGTCTGCGCCCAGGTGCGCAGTCTGCCATCTGCATGATGAAGTAGGAACCACGATTCGTCGGACCAGGTGACCTTCTTTCACTCATCCAGTGTCCAGTGGTGATGCCTGTGTGCCCATTACAGGTGCGCTTTCCTGTTTTGTGGTGACAGCGACGGTACCCATACTGGCAGCCTGTTGTTAAACCCAGCTCGGTGCAAGGTGCGCCGCATCATGTGCTCCGAAATGGGTTGGGATGTTCCCTCATTGAACTGCGCTTTAATTTATTGGGCTGTTCCCGTCCTATTGCTTGGATGATTCGTGCCAGTCGCCGTTGGCCTCATTCATCCACGGCCCTGTTTCGCCTGGAGTTGTGTTTGTTGGAGTTTTTTTTGGCATAACTGCCATTCACGTAATACCCTTGACACTGTTGCACGGGAAAACCCAAGGAGGTTCGCGGTTTGCAAAATGCTCAACTGCGCCCGTCGACCTCCAACGATCATGCCTCGTTCAAAGTCTGTCAAATCCTTGGATTTACCAATATTCAGTCCACGTCTGCTGCTGACTGCAACTTGTGATCCAATGCATCCCTTTTATATACCCCTTTGGCCTGTTCCATTGTTTGGGTGTCACTGGGAGGCCGATCCATTTTCCGTAAGAGGTGTCTCTAATAAATTGGTCATTCACTGTATATATGCTCTTAAATTAAGCCAATACGTTTTACTTTTACATGTCTATCATAAAGGGGGAGGGGTGTGGCTTAACTATCGCCGCGGCGTAACTACCGTTTTTTTCCTTGAAATAATAAGTTTTTATCAATGCGGCTTATCTAACGCTGCGATTTATAATTCCAATTTTCCCGTTTTCTACCATTATTTTTTTCCATAAAATGCATAGATGAATTATTTTAATTTAATTAATGATTCACGTTGATAAATGAGCATTTAAAAATAGTTTATTTATCCACATTTAATTATACAAACGAAAAAGGAATTAGACAAACAAGCTGTTCAATTGTCCAAGATTCTCTCTGAAGCTCACATCGTCAGTGAAATATACATATGAGGTATTAGTAAACTCTTGTTGTGGAATAGTGTTTTCACTCTTTATTTCTTTTCTTTAGGTCATATTTAATTATTTTTATAAATTTTGCAACTTATGGGATGTTATTTATCTTCTAATCTCACAAAAACTAAATACCGGGTGGGCAAGAAATAACGTGAGGTGTTCAGAGCTCGCTAGCGGGAATTCTATTAGGCCAACTGCAGTACATTTTGGTGTATATACTTAGTGGAACATGCAGTTTCGATTTCTGCAAAAAAAAAAAAAAAAAAAAGTACCAAAAGTCGCCATAGGGGGCACTTATTTCAAGAAAACAATGAATACCTAATTGTCAAATGAACAAATACCGTACAAACCAACTTTAGTAACAACAATAAACAATGTTTTATTTCTAATTACAAATGTGTTTCAATATGACCACCATTGTGCTGTTCCAATAGCTGCATGCGGTACACGACATTTTCTACGGCAGCTCGCAGCATATCTGCATTAATTAGTCTGATATGTAACGTTATTTGATCCTTTAAGGTTGAGAGGTCAGGAACAAGGCTTTTCAAATATCCCCATAACCAAAAACCACAAGGGTTGAGATCAGGTGACCTGGGTGGCCATACCATGGGAAATGCACGAGTAATTATTCTGTTGTCTGAAAAACGTTCTCGCAAGATCTACTGCACCATCCTGCATAAAAATGGTAGAATCCAGACAACCCTTTTCCTGCAATCGTGGTATCACAAAATTCTCAAGCATATCAGTATACCTGGCAGAATTGACGGAACAAGTCACCGGTCCACGGGGATGGATTTCTTCAAAAAAGTACGGGCCGATGATGAAAGAAGCAGTAAAGCCGCACAATACTGTTAGTTTCGGTGAATGCATAGGAGTTGGCAGACACACTTGTGGATTTGATGCAGCCCAAATACGGCAGTTGTGGGTATTGATATCATCATTCAAATAAAAATGTGCCTCATCACTCCATAAAATTTGCCATGGCCATGCATCATCCACTTCCATACGTGCTAAAAATCTCAACGAAAAGTCAGTTCGGGTACGTTCATCTCCAGGAAGCAATTGTTGAACAGGTGTGAGTTTATGGGGGTAAAATGTCAATATCTTATGCAATATTTTCCTCACCGTCGAATATGGGATATCTGTTTGGCGTGCTATTGCGTGTGCACTGCTGGTACCCTGCACAGTAGTCATCTCCTGTTCCACAACAGCAGTTGCAACTTCTTCAACGTGTTGCTGCCTGATTCGTTTGCGCCCCCGGCCTGGTTGCACTCCTAGAGTTCCGGTAGATTCAAATCGTTCAATCATTTTCCGTAAGTTAGTTATGCTCATCGGTCCTCTTCCTAACGTTTTCAATCGCCAGAATTCACGAAGGGCAGCACTTGCATTGTTGCTCTTCTGATAAAACAACTTGACTAATAACGCCCGGTCAGGCAGAGTAAGCGTCATCGTCAGGCCATTCGTTCGTGAATGATGGGAAATCCTCAGCCTTGCCTTTTATTGTCATGATTGCTCAACACGAAACGCGCTTATGCAAATGTTTGCATTGCTTTCTTGAAATAAACGCCCCCTATGGCAACTTTTGGTACTATTTTTTTTTTTTTTTGCAGAAATCGAAACTGCATGTTTTACTAAGTATATACACCAAAATTTACTGCATTTGGCCTAATAGAATTCCCGCTAGCGAGCTCTGAACACCTCACGTTATTTCTTGCCCACCCGGTACAATGGGGGGCCGCGAATCCGGAATGCTCGGGACCAGAAGCCTCCCGGATTTGTGGTCTTTTTCTTTGGGGAGAAGTTACACAACGTGTGTGTAATTAAATCGTTTCTGACGACTGTTATTTAAAATTTATTTTAAAATAAACGTTTTCACAATTATACAATTAAAGTCATTATTGTAATATAATCTTATTTATTAATGCAATTATATTAAGATTTTGTCCCGATCTTTTTTTTTTTCTTTTTTTTTCTTTTTTTTTCTTTTTTTAACAAAAATTTCATAAGTTCAAGTCCGAGTTCTTCACGTTTGGTTAGCCACTGTCAACATTAATTTTCCCTCCGATGTTTTTAAGAAGTATCACAAATTCGTTTATTACTGTGTATTATTTTTACTTCAGCAGAAGAGTGTTAGAAATTGCAGGAAAATTCAGTTAGGATCTGTGTTGTATCAACGTTTCAAAAGTGCAGCAAATTCACTGGCGAATTAGGCCTAACAGCCTATTCTGAAAATGCACTAAATCATCAAAATACTCAAAACTGTGTTGTGAATATAATTTATTAAGGAATTTTAATTAAAACTAAATTTTATTCAGCAAATATAAAACTAAGCAACTTCGGCGAGTCTTAAACATTCTTCATCCATTGATTTCAGCACTCGACATTTTTATTTTTTTTCCCTCCTCCCTAAATGTTTAGCATTATTTTTGCGCAAGTTACATGGGTGATATGGAGAATTAATTATATCAACGAATGTTATTTTTTTCTTAATATAATTTTTTTTCCTGCAGTGGCTTCATGCGAGGCTTCTTGTTCCACCAAATTGTGACTATTTTATAAGTAGACATTAAAGATAGACGATTCAATTTATGGTTAGCATGAAACTTTTAATAAGTGTATAAAAAAAGATTACGCTTTAAAATAAAGTGCAAAAAAAATTGAGATAAACCACGTTTGAGATCAAAATGCGCGTCCCCCCCCCCGGTCCCCGGAATCAAACCCAATTCTGGGGACGGGGTCTTCCGGATTCATGGTTTCCAGATTCACGATCCCCACTGTAATCCTTGCACTATTCACATCTTATCATGTAAATATGTGTGTATACATAGCAATCCATGCTTCTTTTACAATATGATATGAAAGGAAGCATATTTTAAATGGTTCATCTGAATGATAAAATGATCTACTAAGGCTCAGCATAAAGATCGAATATCGTCTGCATCAACCTTCCCTCCTTTGATCAAATGACCATTCCCATCATGCTCAAGCTGTCTGGCCTTCTCATCAAGGTGGCTTTTGTCAGAGTACAGTACATGTATCTCCTTGTCAATTATAAGGGATCTCCAGTATAATGAATATTGTAAAATGAAATTCTCATTACAACAAAATGGCCTTTTAGTCCATTCAAACATTTATGTTAAAAATATTGTTGTTGTACATGTAACATATACACTGAAAAAAACAAGCATCTAATCTACCTGAATACCAGATGCATATTTATTACAAAGGCAATAGACAAAAAATAGAAATCCAAAATAACTCGGTCAGAGATTATTTTGCCCGTAGGCACGGGGGAAAATTGAATAAATCATCTGGAACATTTTAGCATCTAATAGTCTGTCAGGATCCCTTTTACAGATTTCATATACCGTATGCTCAGAATTATTTAACTGATTTCTTGACTTGACAGACTGGCATAACTGAATATTATCTAAACTAATCTAACCTGTTTCTTAGATGTGTTTGGCAACACTTGGATCTCTCTGATCTACCCTATCTGATTTGATAATTTTCTGAGAAGTTTGACCAACATAGATATTCTCATAAGAATCACAGTTAAATAGATTCCTGATTTTTCCAGAGAGAAAAGTGAATGAGATGGTATGTTTAGAATTTCTTAAAAATCCTTTTATAATATTTCCACTTTTGAATTCAGTTCCTATTGTTTACAAGTGCTAAAAATTTTTAAGGCTCCTAATAAAATGTGCTAAGTTAATGTAAGTAAAACTTGTTGTCTCTGAAGTTATTTATAAGAAGATTATGTAGTGCACCAGTATTTTGTTTGCTGTAATGTTCAGTAGTGTTGAAGAGCCATTTAGCTATGCTATTCAATTTAGTCTTATACCTGTGGTTGGATAAGAAAACATTAAATGCTCATAGAATGGAATATTTATGTGTGTGTAGATGGTTTTTCAATATATATTGAACTGTGCATAACCTGTCACAACTCTAATAATATTTAGATCTAGAAATGGAAGAGGATTATCACTTTGAATTTTATTGGTGAATTAGATATTAGAAAATTCATTATTTAAATTACTGAAAAAGGAATCGATATCATATTGATTTGTGTTAAAAACAGTAAAAATATGACCACAGTTCACTCCAGGCCCTTTTACATGGCTGCACCACCTGGCTAGTTTATTTGGTGAATCATTGTAATTTTCTGGTTTAGTTTACTAACATGGGAACCACACGAATCTGTACCAGAGAACCCTTTGTTTGTGCGCAACCTTGGAAGCAATGGTGTTGCACAGTGGAGGTAGCGGGAATGAGGACCAAAAAAAAAAAAAAAAATTGCGGCAAGCTGGAAGCAAAATCATTGATGGCGGTTGCCAAAGAATTGCAGTTACAGCAGTGTTATTAAGTGCAAAACTTAATTTTGCTGTACAATTATTCATCTCGAAATAATTTATGAGGTAAGAATCCATGAATATTTATTTTATTAAAAACTATAAAGCACCTCGATACATACACCCTCACCAATGCAACATAATCTTGGCCATTGGCTCCTTCAGCCTTGCCCTCGTTTCATTACGAATACTTGACGTCAGCCCCGGAAAATTTATGAAGATTACCAAATTAATTAATAAAATGAAAAAATAAATTAAGGAAATGGTTATTAGATATTTTTTTTTACTTGATGGCAATTAGCTAATTTTAATAATCTGTTTTTAAAAAATAAGTTTGTTTAGAAACTTGAGGATCCATTCAATTGTCATCTGCAATAATTTTATACAAAATAATTCCATCGCTTTCATATGAAGTGGATTCATGCTTATTGTTGAGTGGTAGAGGAACAAAGTTCTGTCAAGCACACTGCTTTAACTGCGGCTTAACAATGGAGTCTTTATATGGCTATGTGTGCTCAAATTTTTTCATTTTTGCAATTTATTTTGAAAGAAACAAAATTTCGCGATTTCTTATTTTGCAAGCATCGATAGTAGCTTTAGGTGAGTAAAATATTTCAATTTGGTCTGAAACTGTTAGGTACAGTTTCGTGTGTTTCCCTTGTAAGTTTACTTTTCTTTAACAAGCTCTTCGGTCTCTCATTAAATCAACCCGTGCTTATTGTGGCTCTATTGAACGTTAACTTAAAATCTAATGACGTGTCACATGCTGTCTATCTCAAATTTAACTGATCTTTTTTTTATCTTTACTGAAGTATCAAATAATATTTTTCCTCTCATTGGTCTACACAAGATGCATATTTAAATTTTGCCCAGTTATATTTGATTACAGTTAAATCACTTGCTGCCTTTATGATAGATCACACTTGGAAATGTGGAGAAATAACCAGTCAAAAGTGGATCACGCATATTTTATCCTTATGATGCTGCATGAACACTTCTACCCATACCCGGGTAAGTTTTCATACCTCCTGGCAGCTAAAAATTTCTGGGGAGACACTATCATCTCTGTACCTAAATGGAAGAAATAAAAAATGGTTATTAGCAGATTCACTCAGGAAGAAGTTAAGAATAAACAAATCAAGACTTGCTCAAAGCTGCTCCCAGCATCAACTTATAAATCTTGTAATTGATTTGAAAGAAATTCTAATTCATATCTAACTCATTTTAGCAGATGTATTTATTAATTTTTTGTGGGGATCAACTTTAGATGAAGAAAAGAAGCCTTTAGCTTATTCTACAGGGGCATGAACAGCTTGGCTTTGAAAAGGAGAATAAACATCGCAGGAGCTACCTGCTTTTAGCTTAATGTCACTTAAAATTGTTATTCCTGAAGATCTAGTTAGATCAAATCTACTTATTGTAATGCAGTACAGTATTGCTGTTTGCAATACATGTACAGTAAGTACACAGAGAAATATTAAAATACAAGGAGTCCTCGACTTAAGAAGTATATACAGGGCACAATTTGAGATTAAAAAAGAATAATAAGAAGAAGAATAATGAACTTTTACAAAAAAATTTGTGTGGGTTCTTTAGACTGCTGATTTAATAATAAAGAAATCTAACACTTGTTAACACTGTGAAGGGTACCATATGATAATCATCCAGCAGATGAAATTATAATCTTTAAAATAAAAATTCATGCAGTTTTTTTTTTTCCTTTATATGGTAGGGAGTTTACTATCAGTTATTTAGCTAAGGATGATTATGGTCAGGAAACTTACTTGGCATTACTTTCGGACTGGGATTTGGATGCTGCTTTCCTCAGTGCCTCTGATCCTTGTCTTAAATTAAAAGTGGATCTTAAACCATTTGAAGAAGGAACATGTGAGTATTTTATTTATATTTTAAGTTTAAAATATTATTTTCAATATTTATAATTTTTTAATAATGTCTTTACTGTATTACTTTATATTTGAACTCATTCAACAAGCTTTTTCCATTATTTCATGAAGATTGTGAATATTTTTTTACCTTATACAAATGTTTTTTTAATTTTTTGCACTGAGAAAGATTGATAATAAATATATAAGCTAAATGATGTTTATCTTCAGTTTTACAATTGTGGGGGTAGGAGTCAGAGGGGACAAAAGATCTATGTGGTATTTAAGTACATAAAGGAGTGAAATTCAGTATGTAGATTCCTATATGTAAGATCTACATTACTATGAAGTTTAGGCTAAATTGTTCCAATGGGGTCAGAGTTGTGGACATTGCAGTCACTTGGTCTTTAGAACTGGCAGTATGGCATGTGATATGTCATTCAATTGGAAATGATGAGAAAGGAAAGAAGATAGAGCTTTTTCCATTCTGAATACTAAGTTTGAGAAAATCAATTTTTTTGATTAAAAAGTGCAGATAAAGAGGTAAAAATAGATGAATGTAAGGTTTCCTATACCCTCCTCAGGGGGATTAATTTTATTATTATTATTATGTTATTATGGTTGTCCTCTTCACTATCGCTTATATCATCATCACCACAGTCAATCTCTTCTGGTAGTACGAGAATATCATTATTGTTGTCAGAGCTCCCATTCATAGTTGAACATTTCAGTACATGTTACAGTCTTTGAATAGCATATGCATTGATGGATTACACCTACTCTTTCCGCATTAACATTTTATTAACTTAAGAATCAAAAGAATAGGAGCAGCTTTGCTACATGTATTATCCATAGCCTATCCAAGTTCGACAGGATTAGGAATTATTGTTTCAAAATATATTTTCGTCCCAGATAACCATTTGGTAGTCCACTGTCTTCCTTGCATAACTTATGCCATCTGGTCTGTTTCTTACAAAATTTCAACCAATGCAAATGTTTCAATATTATTTATGTTAATAGATCAGAAATTGTATCTTGAATTCTTATTAAAGAAAGTGTCTTCTGCTGTTATTATGGAAGATAATTTTATGAAATTCTACCTTTTCCTGGCATAAAATTATGTTATAGTGCCTGTGAAATCGGTTCCAGCTGACCGTGCGGAAGCTTTGAATGGACCTAGTGACATTGGTACAGAAATTATTATTCCTACCCCTGTTGAACTTGGATAGGCTATGGATAATAGGAAACTTGCTCCTATTCTCTTGATTCTTAAGTTAATAAGATATTAATGCAGAAAGAGCAGGTCTGATCCATCAATGCAGATGTTATTCAAGCAACATGTACCAAAATATTCGACCTACGAATGCAATGAGGAACTCTCTGATAACAATGATCATATTCTCTTACTGCCAGAAGAGATGGACTGTAGTTACGGTAATACCAGATGGCGCAAAAAAAAAGGTGTTAGAAAGGTATCTACTACGATATTATCGCCAGATATCAGAGTGACACCATTGAAATTATTCAGTAGGAGACCATTTCTGATAAAATAACACTCCCATCCTCCCATCAGTAAAGCTGCCACGGAATGACATATGTTCCCTTACTATGTTGAATCTCGCAAATTTTATTTTCTATTAACTTCATTTGTTCTGTTCTTAATGCTTTACATATTTCATCTTTTCATAAGTGAGGTGATTCTTTTTATTAACAAAATAATAAGCAAATATTGTGGAATATAATTAACTCTAAAGTGAAAACCTTTTATCCTAAGAGGAAAGAAAGGTTTTCACTTTATAGTCTTTTCATTAAGGCAATACAAAATGGCAGAGAAGAATCAAATCTTCTTATACTCTCTCCAAGAAAAATTTGACTGGGTGTGTTCAATTAAATTTCCTATATCAGTTGTTCATTATTCTTACAAAGTAAACTTAACAATGTCTAACAATTAAAACTGATAATTTAATTGGACACGCCCATTCAAACTTTCCTTGGATTGTGTATACTCATACTGCCTCATTTGGAATTATATACTGCAATTTTAGTGATTGTAGTGGTTTTTTAATTCTTTAAAAATGTGTACTTTACTTTAAACTGCAGCCTCTAAAAAATTTAATTTTTTTTAATAGTAAATTTTTCATCATTTGATTAAATTTCAGGCTATGAAGATTGGGACATCATAACTCCAATTGATGTCAACCGTTCAAATGCCAGTGCCACAGGTGATCGCACTACATTGGCTGGGACAATACTAAACCAGGTAATTGATTATGATGTTTTTATTTATCATAAGTATGACTTAAAATTTGTAAATTCAAGGTGACATCATTGCTCGTATAATAGAAGCACCATATACCTACGGATTACATTCTGTAAAGCGATTTTGAATATTGAAAGTGGATGGTAATAGGTATTCTAGGATATCTGGTACCTTAATCTGAGCAGCAGATCCTCCAATTCTCATTAATTTTGTGTCACTCAAATAGTACATTCTTATGCAATAGCTTCTGATACACAATGAATCTGTATTTGTTGGACCAGGCTAACGTCATCCTCGATCAGAAATTGATGATCTTGTGCCCATTTCACTTGATTACTCATCAATTGAGCAGTTAGCAATGGGACCCGATTGAGTCCGTAGCTATGCATGAAACATTGCCCTGTTCACCTGTGTTATTTAGTCAGGGTTTCATTTGCGTAAAAATAATTCCGAAACATACAATAGAAAGAGGAAAGTTGAGGAAAATTATTCATTTTAGCTGCAGAAATTCTACAGAAATAGGAGTTGAACATGGTTTAACTTTTCCGTGTAAATTTTTTTTCAGCCAATAAGAGATCATAATTTGATGAAATCATTCGGTGATGTCATAAAATGCACTATTTCACCTTTTGGTGAATTTAAAGTAGATGTCGACGGTTGACGAGGTCAATAAATGGTCCCATATATTTGATAAAGGGCATCTTCGATTTAAGGATACTGCTGAAAGGGCAGCAACTGTGGAGTACAGTAAAAATCATTCATATTGACCATGATAGAAACTGAAGAAGTGAGCATGAACAAGAGCAAATGAAATAGGTTGCATGGACTTTTCGCTATGTAGAGCAGCATTGGTTCATTCACGAACAAATGGATTCTTTTTTCAATGACTCTTCAATGGGAGCTGGTAAGGAGCTAGCTCGCCCTTCGGGAGTCGCGACTCACGAATGAGCTTGTTTCGCAAATAGCTTGCAATTACTTGCAAACGATCTTATCTTGCAGAGTAACCAGTACAGGCTCTCAAGCCTTAAGAATGAAGCTCTCTAGTTGCCAGTAGCTAGCTGTAAATGTGTCGTATAACTACTATCAGGTATAGATGAGAAGTGGGAAATAAATATTCCTGCTACAATACTATATTGCATAATGAAGTGGAAGGTGAAAGGATAAACTAACAAAAACGCTGTGGACATCCTATTAGTCTAGTCAAGTTTTCAAAAAATCGAAATTTAAGAAGCATTTCATATTACTTTTGGGCAAAAAGTCTTCTTCCCCTATTTCGACCCCGCTGAATCCGAAAATGTCGGTTGCCCACGCGACATCGCAACCGGAAGTCAGATATCCAAGATGGCGGCAAAAATGGCGCCGAAACCCGAAATCGGCGCTGTCAAGCACCCCAGTAACAAAGAAACCTGTCCAAAATGTGCAATCCTTTGTTTTAGAGCATGGGGAATTCAAAAATACACATTAAAAAAACGTAGCTAAGTTTTTTTCAAAATGGTGGCCCAGATGGTGCCAGGACCCTTATTCTTGTTTTGACGTAGAAAGTAGCGCTTTGTGTCAAGACATATGTTTTCAATGATGAGGATTTCAAAACTAAACACGAAAACAACGTTTGATGTCAACTATAATTCAAATATTAACAATTATTTATAAAAATCTAACGGTTTTTTGGGGAAAAGGCATCCTACAAGATCTTTAAGTTATAACTGTGTTTCCCCAGAATTAAGACAAGTGCGTTTTTATGGAGTACACAGTTTTAGACATTGGACATTTGCTTTCCTACAGCTGCAGTTCTTTGTATTTCAAAGTCCTTTACAGTGACAAATAACTACTTCCGGGTATATCTTGGGGATAGGATATAGCATCATGAAGCGCGGAACGAGTTGACCACCGTCATTGATCCACCCACAGTCTTCAAGCAGTGGAAGAGATGGCTTGTTGATGTGGCAAGTCTCCCACACACATAACTGCCAATTTAAAATGAAGATTAAAAAACGTTTATAACTGGATTATGTGTTATGTATTCTAGGCCAACTTACTTGATAATGGCACCTCTTTAGATGAAGACAAAGTGCATGCGTCGTAGGTTGAAGAAATGCAGGCTTCTTAACACAGCTCCAAAGAAAATACTACGGCATCATCTGCACAAGTGACTCCAGGATCAACCTAAATGAAAAATTAGATTTGTATGATTATCATTGATAGCTTAATATAAACTTAAAAACAAATTCGAATATATACATATATTATAGAGCTTAACGACGAACGCCTCTACGCTCTTGAGAACGTCCTCACTAAGTGCACTGTGTCCCAGCCCTCTCAGAAGGCTTGCAGTTTTCGCCAATGACCTTCCAGGCCACCTTTTTAATGGAAGCAAGGTTTGACATGGAATCACAATCGGTGATTGCATGGAAAGCCGGCAGAGGGTGACTTGTTCAGCCATAAGCTTCTTGCAAATGTCATAGACAAGAATGTATTTAGTGTGCCACTCATAACCCACATGTGGGATCACTTCATTTTGGCAAAGTGATGAGCAAGAAAAAGCACAAAATCGGTGTCTCAGGTCATCACAACGACGTTGTCAACTGTACTGTGAACAGCATGAAGAATCACCCTGGTATCAGCTTCCTCGTGTGATGCTCTCAGGCATTCTACATTGCGAGTTGGATTGGTAGACTGAGCATGTGACTCGTCCTTGAATCCTCCAGAAAGCACCGCTTCAAGATTACCAAAGTTATACTGTAGTATTCTATCCGACAAAATCGGCATAAGTCAGCTTTGTTCTCGGGGAGGTATAAAAATTTATTCCAGTTCTTTGGAAGCGGTACGCTACAGTCAGTGATATTTCTGCGTAGTAGGGCAAAACCCTTATCTACCGGCTCATCAAAGTGAGGTTCTTGCTTGACAAAGGAAGGAACAACTGGCAGTTCATTTAATTCTTTGGGAATTCGAAGAGTAGTGTGCTTTGAAAAACTGAGATGTATCGGCACCATTTCTCTGAAATGCAACCATTTGTTTTGCATGAAAAGTCTTTTTTCCATCTAGAGTATCAGTAAGAATGTCAATGTTGTCAGCAGTGACGTGAAGAATAGGATGAGCATTGTCTAAATCCGAGGAGGGTTTGAAGTTCAGAGGAACTCTCGCACCAGTTTTCTTATCAAAACTTTTTAAGCACAGGGCAGCCAAACTGCAATCAGCCTGTGAGACATTGATATAGGTCATACAGTGACCTGCAGCATGCAATAAATTCATCAGTTTTTTGCTCCTTGCGGCGTGATGAACAGTCAAAGCAAGACCAATATGCTTTGGAGTTAACTTCTTTCCCTTGACTACAGCATACACAATATCCTGTGCTATGGATATTTCAGCACCACTGGTTAAACGGGGAATTTTCTCCTGATATTCATCGTCATCACTGTCAAGTGCATTATCTGAGTCACTGCACATGGTGTCCAAAATGTCTGCCCCTTCAATAGCACATTCATGAAAAGATGCAGTGAATCCGGCACCACTTTTATGCATGCTTCTTTTGACCTGATTGACCTGGCCATGATAACAGTTCGCTTCTTATTTTCTAAGCAGCATGCACTATCGTCTGAAATTCAGTGTCCTGGGCTGGCTTGAAGCTAGGCATCTGCTTGACGTCATCATCATAAAAATCATCCGCAGCAAGTCTCTTACCCCTGCCAATGGGAATCAACAGCATCTGGCATTCACTGGCTCCATGCGTTTCAGGGGCTGGAAGAAATGGAACACATCTCCAACTTTTTCTTCCAGCTTACTTTTGAAGGTTGAACGTCTAGACTGGAAAGACAATGGAACAACAACATCGATACTGCTTCCTATTTCCTTGTATCTGTTCCATACATCATTCAATGTCAAAACCTGCACAAAAAAATTAATTAAAAAAATTAACAGCTTTTTGCATTGTTATTTTTGATTTTACATAATATTTTTCATCACGATACTAATCTGGTCAAGGGAGGAAGCGACTCGAAGTTCTTTACATATTTTTATGAAAGGAAGATTTTCCTTCTGCTTGTCTGCCTCAGTCGCTTTCGAGGTCTCTTTCAGCTGTTGGTGACTCAACAAGCAGGAACTGTGATACTTTCCTTCTGCAGCTATCAAATCTCCTACTGTGCTGACCCTTACATGCAGCTTGTTGTCAAAATTAGACAATTCCATAACTTTCTCATTCATATTTGTTGTCATTATTAGCTTCAATTTTTTCCTTTTGACAAAGCAAGCATTTGTCCCAGTCAGTTTTTCCTGTCAACAATTGTATTTTACCACTATTTCCAATCTGTGACAGAGACAGATTTGGAATCTGCTTCTGACAAATCAAATACAGGCTGCAATTAACTGAGTCACTTATATTGTCGTCCATGTTCATACAAAACATAGCCTAAGAAAATAGAAAAGTGTTATGAAGAGAGATGCCAGTACAGCAACCACAAAGCTCAATAGATTTAACACATACCAAATAACACAGGTTCAATGTAGTAAAATGTGCCAACACTAAAGACGGAAAAGACATCCAACCATAACCTCAAACGATTTGACAAATATATGCTCAGTAAAAGCACGACATAAACCTAAAACAAGAAAGACTTGCGTCTAGCCCCTGAATGGCACCGACCAATCAGAACCGTCAGCCATCATGAAAGTGAGAGTCACACAGTCAGTTGCTGTGTGTTTAATGCTAAAATTGCCATATCTCGGCATTTTACATAAATAAAATAAAAAATTCAAAGGAAAATAAAAATTACTAAAAAAAATTCTACAGCTAATGTACTATACTTTAAAAAATTTTCATCTGGAATGAGCAATATTTATTACTGAAATAATTTATTTTTTTTTATATCAAAGAATATAGATAGGGATCTGCATGCTGTTCACATGACTTGTTTTTATAAAAGTATAATATTTAATAACATGTTTTTATAAAAGTATATTATTTAATAAAATGTTTTTATAAAAGAGTATAATATCCGTCAATATATTGCTTAAAAAGTTTGTCTTTTTTTTTACTCCGTATTAAAATGTTTTAATAATATATAACTGTAATTAATTAAATAATTCAAATAAAAAGAATAATATATTTCAGGAAAGAACGAATTTTAGTTATTCTTACTTTATTCGCATTATTGCTTTAATCATTAATATTTACAATTATAATGTCCATGATATGAAAAATTCCAAATTAAAAATTATTTTACAGCAGTTTTTTTTTCAATTGTTATTTTACATTCGTGTGAATGAATCAGTGAGAATTAAAAGAAATAAATGGCAAAAATTGAGTTATCTGTGAATTATTCGTACTAACAAGAGGGGGGGGGGGAGACCAGGTACCAGGTTTATTTATTCTTGGATTTCATTTGAGAAAGGTAACAAATTATTTATTTTTAATAAGTTATAATATTATAATAAATGATAATGTATTTATATATTTATTAACATATTTATCATGAAATATAATATGCAAAAAATTATAAAAACCCACCCGATTGTATAATCGGGAAATAACCCATTGTTGGATTTTTTCTTTTTCTATTTCATGCTCGAAGGTTGTGACAAAGTCCACTGTCACTTATTTTATATAAATGATGTTTTTAATAATTAATATTAGTTTCATATATTTGTTCAAAAAAAAGGTTAGATTGAATTAGGTAAGGAGCAGGATTTGAACCCAAGGACCTTTAACATTGCAATCTATCAACTTGCCCACATGACCACGTTGACTACTTGAGAGTCATACTCTCCGAATTTTAAATATACACCAATAGCCTACATAACTAACTTTAAATAATTATATCTCGTAAACTAATGCCCATTAGCACGAGTTACTACGCCACATAATAGTGGGAGGGGTGCGTACAACATATTTAAATTTCTGTTAAATCCAAGATTAACAAACTTGCCCACACCCCCCTTGTTAGTACGAATAATTCACAGATAACTCAATTTTTACCATTTATTTCTTTTATTTCTTATCGATTCATTCACACCAATGTAAAATAGAAATTGAAAAAAACTGTTGTAAAATAATTTTTAATTTGGAATTTTTCATATCATGTAATAATGCGAATAAAGTAAGAATAACTAAAATTCGTTCTTTCCTGAAATATAATATTCTTTTTATTTGAATTATTTAATTAATTACAGTTATATATTATTAAAACATTTTAATACGGAGTAAAAAAATATGATACATTTTTAAGCAATATAATGACTGATATTATACTCTTTTATAAAAACATTTTATTAAATAATATACTTTTATAAAAACGTGTTATTAAATATTATACTTTTATAAAAACAAGTCACGTGAACAGCATGCAGATCCCTATCTATATTCTTTGATATAAAAAAATAAATTATTTCAGTAATAAACATTGCTCCTTCCAGATGAAAAATTTTCAAAGTATAGTACATTAGCTATAGAATTTTTTTAGTAATTTTTATTTTCCTTCGAATTTTTTATTTTATTTATGTAAAATGCCGAAACATGGCAATTTTAGGATTAAACACAGAGCAACTGACTGCGTGACTCTCACTTTCTTGATGGCAGACGGTTCTGATTGGTCGGTGCCATTCAGGGGCTAGACGCAAGTCAAGAAAGAACACCTGCTTTCGCCGCCATCTTGGATATCTCACTTCCAGTTGCGATTTCGCTTGGGCAACCGACATTTTTGGATTCAGCGGGGTCGAAACAGGGGGAAAAGACCTTTTGCCCAAAAATAATATGAAATGCTTCTTAAAATAGAAATAAGGCCTTTTTTCGTTTTTTTTTTACTAGACTATATGTTTTTCTGCACTATTATTTATTTACATTTATGAAACAATTTTTAATTTAGAAACAGTTTAAATCTGATCTGGCTTCACTGCTGTTGAACTAAATAAACATGAATTGGAAAAAAATATTAAAAATGAGGTTAATTTTTAGTCACCTGTGTGGATTTTAGTTTAATAGAAAAAAAGATTTTGTGTTGGCTCTGTGACAGAACCTCCCCTTTCAATCCAATGATTAGGGAATCTGTTGTCCAGATGCTCACAGATTAGTTGGGTCCTTCTTTTTTCTCATGCTGATCACATTCTGAATACACTCAGCCAACTCCTTAAATAGGTGATAAGTACGCGATTGAATCACATAACCCTTTTGAATATTTTCATCGAGATAAATCGATACTGAAATGTCTCTTGGAACGAGATCATTTGCAAGGCTCTTTGAATGAGATTGCTCACAGAGACTCCATTGTTAAAGCAGTGCTTGTGTGTATGTTGTGTGTGTGTAAATGCGCTTTCAACTTCTTTTTTCCACTATGCAACAATATACACGAATCCACTTCATCTGAAAGCAACGCTATCGTTTCCAGGGTATGCTTGCGTGCAAAAAAAAAAAAGTGTGTTGTACAACTACATCTGTGTCCCTTGTAAGTATATATGAAACCAGCAGGAAAAAAATACTGTGCTAGAGGCTATGACTGCATTTGTTGTTCCTACAAATTGAAGGTTTCTGCAAAAAGGTGCCAATGTTATAATCATTGTACTATAATTCTAAAAATTCTAACTCTGTTTTTCTCTCTCTCTGTCTACTCTTACTTACCAAAGTAAATAACTTCTACCAGAATATTAAACCGAACTCTTATTGCAAACAGATTAATTCAAATTAATGTAAAAAAAAAACCCATCTTTTACATTTGTAGTTGATTTGCACGAAGATGCATCACATTTTCAATATTTTGCATAGCAACCATTTGAAATGTTTTTTTTATTTTGTGCTCTACATGTATATTTTATCATTTGATCATTATATGTTTTATAGTTTCTTTGCATATACTAAATTTTAAACACATTATATTTAATTATTTTATTTTATTCATATTGTTTTATAACCCTAAATGAAATAATTTAATTTTCCTGAAATATAGATGGAAAAGACATTCAACTTGGTTCAAAGAGCTCTGAACTTGACCAACGAATCAGCTACTGCCTGCAGGCCAATCAAGGCTCCCTTGAGTGATGCAGAGTTTCATAGTTATTTGGATGCTAATGGCCAGTTGGTTCGTGCATCTGAACTCCGACTCAGCATTTATCAGGTGCAGTTTCTTAATATTTCCTTCTTGATTATTTTTTTTTTTTTTCATATTTTATGGGTACATGTATTTTAAAGTAAAAACACTTATTTGGAATTGATTAAATATCATTAATCGCATATTTAGAGCCCAAAATTATTTAACGACATTAGCATGAGAAGACCTTATAATAATCCTCATTTTGTGTGCTGACTGAAAGGGATAGTCCAGTTTTAAATAATCTTTCCAAAACATATTATACAGGGATCAGAAATATGTCTACAAACTTTGAGGGAGGGTTTCTGACATCAAAACAAGAAACACAGTCCATGTAAACATATATCCGAAAATGTCCTCTGCATGCTTCTATACACATAAGCACTCTTCGGATCATTGACTGTCACACTATTCAAATACTCTTAGACAGTCCATTACCACTTGCATCGCCATACATAAAAATCATATCTGCCTGTTCACGAAATGGATATCCTGCCATGGTTAAATGGAACATCTTTTAGTTAACTCACCATTAAACGTCGAAGATAGACTAATCACAAATATATACAAATGACAAATGTAAACAAGTCTTCATGGCAACACACCACCGTCTGGTTGATTACAAACTTCCATGATGGATTGTACCTCAAACTGCATTGAACGTACGCTTTCATTAATACCTCAAAACCTAAGGGTTTTCAGAAGTATGTTTATATGGACTGTGTTTCTTGTTTTGGTGTGAGGAACCTGCCTTCAAAGTTTATAAATGTATTTTTGAGACACACTGTATATGAACCTCTTTGGTCTAGAATTTTATAACACAGATTTTCATAAGTCATTTTTGTGGAAGTCTGATGATTATTTTCATTATGCAAATATTTAGAAACAGTTGTTTTTAAAATTCACTCTTGTTTATTAATACCGTTCAAAAAAAAAAAAAAAAACTAAAAATTGAAATGTGTTGCACTTAATTAAGCTTTAAATGTCCCAAAGTAATGCTAAATACAATGAAACTGTACTAATCTTGCAATATGTAGCCAGCCTTGCAACTGCTCCTTTATACCGAATTTTAATTAAAAAAAAAAGGAGCCACTTCTTACCTATACCATAATTTTAATTTGGAAAATTCTATAAACTGGAAAGACAAATTACAATAATTCTAGATTCAGGAGGTCTGACAAGGGAATCCCACATAGCCTATCCGTGCACTTTTTTTTGTGCGCAAGCACACCATGGAAGCAATAGCGTTGCGTGGCAGCAGAGTGTTAATTATTATTAATTATCGTTAATTTGGATAAATTTGTTATTATTATTTCCTAAGTAATGTGAAATAAGTTTATAAAGCATTTTTGTAAATTTTTGTAATGTATATTTGTATGTTCCATTTTGACTTCGTATTTTTATGTAAATGTCCTCTGAATTGTGTCACACGCACTTCCGTAGTTTTAGTAGAGAAAAGACTTCTCTCCTGTGATGGATGCCATTAAGGAGCTCATTGAAGCTCTTCCACATGTAATATAAAGATGGAAACATTAAAATCCTTTCTATTAAGTTTTAACAGTATACATTTTGAGTCTTCATTATTCCGTCATCTACATTTAACATTTAAACTGCCATCAACGAAATTAGGCCATGAAACAAACACTCCGGAAGTGCAGAGTTCAACAAACATGGCGGTAAGAGGGGGAGCAAAATTGTTAGCGGCAGTCGCCAAAGATTTGCGATCAGAGCACTGTTATTAAGCATAAAACCTTAATATTTGCTGTACAATTATTCGTCTCGAAATAATTTATAAGATGAGGTAAGCATCCATGAATACTATTTTTAATTAAAATTATAAAGAACTGCGATACATAACCCCTCACCAACGCAACGTATTACTCAACGTTGCACATGAAGCCAGCCCCGTGTTTGATTACTGAATTACTTAATAAAATAAAATAATAAATTAAGGAAATGGTTATTAATATGCTACACATTTTTTACTGGAAGGCAATTAACTAATTGTAATAATCTATTTTTAAAAACTGAGTTTGTTTAGAAACTTGAGAAACCATTCAATTGTCATCTGCTGCTGTCTACTTCCATTGATTTCATGTGAAGTGGATTCGTGCTTATTGCTGAGTAGTTGAGTAGTGTTTAGTTCGCTTTAACAATCCAGCCCACTTTAACAATGGAGTCCTTGTATGGCTGTGTGTGCTCATATTTTTTCATTTTCGCGGTTTATTTTGAAAGAAACAAAATTTCGTACTTACAAGCATCTATAGTAGCTTCAGATGAGTAACATATTTCTATTTGGTGGAAATCTGTGACATGCATGTTCGAGGGATTCCCTTGTGAGTGTTACTAACAATTTTTTTTTTTTTTATTTAAGATGTTACACATTGTTATTATTTAGTGTAATTCTATTGATTGAAACTTTCAGGGTTTCCTGCAAAGAACTCCCTGATTTTAAGAGTAAATATCTCTGAAATGGAGACAGATGAATGAATGATGAGTAATGAATTTTAAAGGGGTGGTTGTCAAAGAACCAAGCACTGCGACCTCAGGTCTATTGTACTATCCCCAATGGCGATGAAAGAACGATTATGAACGGGACAAACACAAACATCCATGCCCTCAGCGGGATTCGAATCCGCGACTCGCTGGTGTCGAGAGCGGAAAGACCTGTGCCTTAACCCTCTCGGCCACCGAGCCGGCCAGATGAATGAAACAGGTGGTATGCTTATTTCGAACGCCGTAAAAATCCGATATGGAAATTTCAGAATTACCTTATTTTTTTGATTATTGGCTGCATTCACTTTACGCTGCAGCAGCAAATTTGACGATGGAACGAAAAAATAACTGTTTAAAGGCTGCAAACTTCTAGGATCTACAAAAAGATCGAACTGCTTTGTTTTAGCGTCCCACAATATCTTAAATATTAATTTAGACAGAAGTTTTATTATTTATATAACCTCTTAAATTTTTTTATATATTTAATGAAACTTTTATAAATTTATTAATGAAATGTGTAAATAATTATAGTAATTTCATTTTAATGAACGAGCATAACTCTTTTATTTTTCGGCGGCAACCATGGCTCTATCAACAAAATGCTAACCAATAGCGCGATAGAGCATTCTATGACATCACAACACCTTGGAGTAGAGTGGCCAAAGGAATCGCCGACAATATGTAACACGTGAATTTCATAATAATTTATGAATGGAAATATATGACTGGTTAATTATTGTTCTGAAGGCTTAGAATATTAATTTCATTGTTAGAAAACGATTCAAGAAAGGCTGGTTAATTTAAAGCCATGAACTCAAATCCACCGTGTTTTTATCGGATAATTTTTTCCGATCTGCGATCGATTTACCTTTTCAAAAAGTATAAAGTGTAACAGAAGTTTCCTATAAAAAGATAGGAAGCAAATATAAAATATGTATTGGCTATTGATCAAATATAGGTATTGACTATTGACCAAAAATCATTACACTTAGGACGTTATTGACGCTGCTCCTCGTTTCAATTGGGGAGGGGAAAGGGTTTATTAATAATAAAAAAAAAAAGAATAATAATTCGACTCTATTTTACTATAAATTTTGTAAAAATAAGTACGATAAATAGAGTTGAATTTCTTTCTTCTATTAATAAAGATTACCCCTCCCTCCCCCCCCCCCCCCACCAAAAAAAAGAAAACTGCTCCCGATTTCACAGTTGTAGATGAGTATTTTTTTGTATAAGCTGAATAATTTTTGGTCGATAGCCAATACAATCTAAACATATTATACCTATTTTCTCTTATATTTGAGTTATATATGCTGAAGAGTTACACTAAATTAAAAAAGAGATTACTATAATTATATACACAGTTCATTAATAAATATATAAAAGTTTCATTACCGTATATACCCGCGTATAGGCCGACGCCCTGTTTTTGAGCCCAAAAAGTGGAAAAACGCCTTGACCCGCGCATAGGCTGAGGCAAAAAAGGGAAAAAAATGCAACGCACGAGGGAAAAATTTTTTTATTACAAAAACATTAAATAACTCAGGTTCTGTAAAGCCTAGATTAATGAAACTTGGAGGAATAACAGGGTACATAAGACTGTGTATACCGTTAAAATTTGATCGAATTCCAACGAGAAGTTTCCGAGTTACGCAGTGAAAATTGTAACAAGTGCTGGTTAGTACTCAAAAGTAAACGCGTTATGATGTTGAATGATTAACTTGAAAACTGTTTGTTGGAATTCAATCAAATTTTAACGGTATATAATCTTTACAATGCGTAGCAGATACAAAAAAATTATTTCAAGTATTTTATGTTATAAACCATTTTTCGATCATGGTTTCAATTTTGTTTCGATCATCTTTCAGTAGGCTTAAAGTATCGATGTTCAAACTGTTTCGAAATCGAATTTTTTAGTTTTCTTGAATCTTCGATGCTTCGATATTCCATTTTGAATACTGTTTAGATTAATGTATTTAATTAGCAGTTTTCCTAGCTAACGCAGTCTAGTGACTGATTGGTGATTTGACTTAACCAACCATTTACCATCGAAGTACAATCGAAATTTCTATCGATGGTTTGTAAACCACCATCGCTGGCAATCGATGTTTTGTAAAAATCGTTCGATGGTTGAAAACCATCGAAATTTCCATTGAACGACGAACAAAACCATCGATGGATCGCACACCACTAATTTACTGTATGTATTGGAATGACAGAACACGTAAAAATGCGCTGGTTTCGTTTGAAGCCCCTCCCCCTCTCATACTTTCTCCAATATGGCCACCGCAGCATTTTAGAGATTCTCATAATACTTTTATCTTATCAGAAATTTATTTATGCAGTGAAAGGGTTAATAAATGAAATCTAAACGGATTAATAAATAAAATTATTACTTAGTTTTTTGTAAACTCCACTTATAAGAGTTTTCATCAACTCTGACCCGTGCATAGGCCGAATATGGTTTTTAGGAGTCATTTTTTGGAGAAAAAAAAATCGGCTTATACGCGGGTATATACGGTAAGTATATAAAAATAACTTGGATACAGTTGAGGACAGCAAATCCGGAATGCTCAGGACCAGAACCTTCAGGATTTGTGGTTTTCCAGATAAATTTAACTCATGTGTATATATTTAATTAAATAGTTTCTGATGACGGTTATCAAAAATTTCTTTTAAAATAAAAGTTTTCACAATTATACAGTTAAAGTAATTATTGACATCTGGATTTGTGGTTTCTGGATTTGAGGTCCTCAACTGTAGTTATATAAATAATAAAATCACTATCTAACTTGATCTAAATTATTATGAGACGTTAAAATGAAGTAGTTCGATCTTTTTTTTTTTTTTGTTCTATCCAAAATTACCGATAATGATTTTTTAATGCAGAAAAAAAAACTTTTTTTCAGGCTGTACTCCTAAAATTTTCAATTTTTTTGGGTTTACAGCCGCGGCCTATATTCAAAAAAATACGGTAGTTAAAAATTTTGCTAACAGGTGGCATTGTACGCAGCATACTACAGTAAGTGGATGAAGTCGTGTTTTTCTGGTACTGTACTTTTTGTGGGACACACTAAAGGAAACTGTTTTCCGAAACAATCCTGTAACACAGGGCAAGCTTGAAGAATTGATGTGTAAGGCTTGTGAATATATTAGCAATCCTACACATAGGAATAAGTTGTTTATATAGATGTTATTTAAAATCTACATATTTTTGAATAATCACTTACTGAAAACTAACTTTGTCGACCATAAACCTTGGTGACACGCTACAGAAAGTGACTGAAAATTTCATTATTCGTTTGCACCATCTCTGTCCTGTGAAAGGTGCACAATTTAAATCGATTGTGAATGTGATTACAATGGCTGCTGCTTGCAAAGGAAGTTCATAGCCTATTTCTTGGACTCCGTGCAGCACCACCTATTGGCAACATTTGTAACTAATTTTGAAACTCCTGTATCAGATTTTTATGGCTTTCGAAATAAACATACAACTTGTTTCATTTTTTTATCGATCTCCATTTCCGAGATATTTACTCTTAAAATCAGGGAATCCTTTGTGGGACATCCTGTATTATATGGCTAATATTATTTAATTAAAAAAATTTTATTTAAATAAAACTTTTGCCTCACATCTTTCATTATATTTCTAAATTTAACTTATGAATATATCTATGGCTTTCTTTTTTATACAAAGGGTGGAATGGAACCAAGTTTACGAAGAGTGGTATGGAAACATTTGCTGAATGTCTATCCAGAAGGAATGAGTGGAAAAGAACGCATGGACTATATGAAAAAGAAATCTCTTGAATATCTTCGTCTTAAGGAAACATGGCAATCATTGGTTAGCAGTGGGACGGTGACAGATGAAATACAGGTAAAGGACAGTTGAATGCAGAAATAAAATTATATCTTGGCTGTATCTTTGAAATTACTTTAAGTGAAAATATTCTACTAACAAAATCCAAACAATTAAGGTTATAATCAAACTGTTATAATTTAAAAAATTTTTTAAACCATTCCCATAGAAGGCTAAAATCCTTTTCACTATCAATAGTTATTATATAAAACAAATACATTGAACGACCAATTTATTAGAGACACCAGAGCAGAAGTGGATTTGACCGACTTTGAACGAGGCGTAGTTGAGCATTTCGCAAACTGCGAACCTCCTCAGGTTTTCCCGTGCAACAGTGTCAAGGATATTCCGTGAAAGGCAGTTATGCCAGAAACAAACACAACTCCAGACGAAACAGGGCCGTGGATGAACGAGGCCAATGGCGACTGGCACGAATCATCCACAGCAACAGGATGAGAACGGCCCAACAAATTGCAGCGCAGTTCAATGAGGGAGCATCCCAACCCATTTCGGAGCACACAGTGCAGCACCGAGCTGGGTTTAACAACAGGCAGCCAGTACGGGTACCGTCGCTGTCACCGCCAAATAGGAAAGCACGCCTGCTATGGGCACACAGGCATCGCCACTGGACACTGGATGAGTGGAAGAAGGTCGCCTGGTCCGACGAATTGCGGTTCCTACTTCATCATGCGGACGGCAGACTGCGCATCTGGCACAGACAGCACGACGCCATGGACTCATCCTGTCAGCAGACAACCGTACAGACGAGTGGAGGAGAAGTGCTGGTCTGGGGTGTCTTCTCTTGGAACACACAGGTTCTCTGATATCCGTAGACACATCCCTGAATGCGACACACTACCTGAACATTATTGCCGATCAGGCGCACCCGTTCATGATGACTGTGTTCCCTGGTGGTGACGGACAGTTTCAGCAGGACAATGCTCCCTGTCACCGTTCTCGAATGGTCTTGGACTGGTTCGAGGAAGATGACGCGGACTTCCACCTGCTTCAGTGGCCAGCTCACTCGCCCAATCTCAACCCGATCGAGCATTTATGGGATGAAGTGGAGAGAACCATCCGATGACTTCCCACACAACCGTCCAACTGCACCAGTTACGGGATGCTGTGATGTCAGCCTGGGCTGCTAATCCTCCGCAACTGTTTCAACACCTTGTTGAATCCATGCCAGCACGTATTCAGGCAGTTCTCGCTGCTAAAGGAGGCGCAACACGCTATTAGCGAAGCATCTCTAATAAATTGGTTGTTCAGTGTATGAATAAATATGTGATAAAGCTCACTGTGTAGAACCATCTCGGTTAAGCAATCTAGAGTTAAACCTTAATACAAGAGTTAAAATTGAAACCGCATTCACCATCATCCTTCAGCCTGGAGTTGGGCAACTCAAAGGCTAATTTGCGCTTCTTTTGTGAGGGTCCCTGTAGTCACTGACATTAAATTTGGCACCATCTATGAAGGAATAGAAAAAAAAACCTGCAGTCATTTGTTGAAGAACAGGCAATACCGGATGATGAATGCTTGTTCCATCTCTGTTCAAAATTGATGAATGTCGTTCCATTAGCTCTATTTCCTCCAACATGGACAGATTGTCTGTATCATTGTACAATTCTTGGTTGTAGACATCTAGGTAGTATAAATATGAAAGATTTCATAGTTCGTACAATTCAGAAGTGCGAGCTATCTTCAGTCAAAGATAAACATAGATTTCCTCGGGTTAAGTTCTCGAGTTAAATTTAAGGGTTAACCCTAGGGATAGGTTCTGGTGAATACCATTTCACATCCTAACTCTAACCCTAATTCTAATTTGCAGATTAATCCAAGGTGGTGAATATGGCAGTTAGAATATTTATATAGATTAAAAGTTTTTCTTTTATATCAGTGCTATCATCACCTATGCTATGAACTTTCTATATAGTTTTATGATAAAGTTTGATTAAGGCTGGGCAGATTGAACACATGATCATTTAGAATCCATGATGATGTTTAATTCTGAAATGATTATCATCACCTAATATTTGAGTTGACTTTCACATGACACTTTTCTCCTGCATCCATGGAGCTTGCACAAGAGTATTGTCTAGGCAGGCATTATCTCAGCATTTCTCAGTTCTTTTTTTTTTTTTTAAGTTCCCACGCCCCTTTGGCTTTTAATAAATCTTTCCATATCCCCTGTTCCATTATGAAAGGAA
The DNA here is from genome assembly GCA_023313115.1 of Rhysida immarginata. Taxonomy (NCBI): domain Eukaryota; kingdom Metazoa; phylum Arthropoda; class Chilopoda; order Scolopendromorpha; family Scolopendridae; genus Rhysida; species Rhysida immarginata. The sequence continues at coordinate 513,648 of JAHWFO010062772.1, read as the reverse complement.
GTAAAGTTATCATGCACAATACACAACCCACATCACATACAAAACAGATTTAAGAATCTTTTTTTTTTCATCCTTCGATGTAGTCCATTTATTCCTGTAAGCGACGGGCCAACCTCATCAAATGCGAATTATACAGAACATTAATTGACTCTGAACATTCCACCCACTTTATATGTCAGTGGCTGAACAATTTTCAGATGATCAGATTGAACCAAGATTTAGACTTCAGTTGCTTTTTATTAGGAGCTTTAGCATAAAAACTACTTATAAGAATGCACCCTTGGTCTATATGTTTATCCATCCGTCCGTCCGCCGTTTGCACAATAACTAGAAAACGGATTAATTTTTTCAAATACTACCATCAAAGTCTTAGCTACCATCAAAGTCTTAGCTACCATCAAAGTCTTAGCTACCATCAAAGTCTTAGCTACCATCAAAGTCTACCATCAAAGTCTTAGCTCGGCCGTATCAACTTTTCAGAATTTTTCGTGGACCCCTTCAAGTCGAATTCAGGTGCTAAAACAGTGAGTGTAAAGAATACAAAGATAATGGCATGTCATATAGCAATCGATTTGTCAAAAAGGAATACATTGTTACTTTCTGTTCATCTTTTAAGCATTACTGACATCGGCGTGCACACGTGAAATTGCTTTGTCGACGCATGATTGATCAAGTGCTCATAATCTACAGGTATTGGACATTGAAACTGAAACACCTGGTAGAAATCCAAAATCTTTATTTAATAAGGTGTTGGGGCACCGTGGGCAGCCAGCACAGCAGTAACACGTCTTGGGAAGGATCGGTAGAGGTCCTGCACAGTTTGCACCCCAAACCATTATTGATCCACCCATTACTGATCCACCTCCGTGTTTGACTGTGGGTGCCAAGCAGTCTGGGTTGTAGGCATCAGAGGGGCTCCTCCAGACGAATACCCTCCCTGTTGTTTGGAAGACAGTGTAGCTGGACTCGTCCGAGAATATGACGCGTTTGAGGTCATCCAACGTCCAGGTTTTATGCGTCCGGCACCACTGAACCCGCTTGGAGGCATTTGTACTACTGATGAAAGGCTTCGGTATAGCAACCCTGCCATGGATGTTGGATTTATGCAGGTAACGACGGATTGTCTTCGTGCACACAGGTTCCTGGAGGTGTGTATTCATTTCTGCGGTGATTTCTGCTGCGGTGGTTTTCCGCTTTTGTGCAACAATCCTGGTCAATGTCCTGACGTCTCTTTCCGACAACTTCCGTTTTCCCCTGCAGTTGCTCCTCCTGGATGTGGTTCGTCCTTCCTGTTCATATGCACACATCACCCTGGATACTGTAGCACGTGAGACATCACAAAGTGTGGCAGTTTTGGACACAGATGCACCTGCTAGACGCGCCCCAACAATCTGCCCTCTTTTGAAGTCGGATATGTCTCCCATTATAGCGCTCTGCACAGACAATTTGAAGCTTACTATCGAACTTTTCTACTGGAGTGACTACCAAGACCTCTGACACGTGATTCATTGATATGCATACGATTAATTACCTAGCAGAAGGTTCTATTCAGCCCTGGGGGTATCCAGTGCTATTTGCGAAGGTGTTTCAGTTTCAATGTCCAATACCTGTATATGATTAAGTAGCGAAAGAATGGAGCTACTTATTGGTTTTATAATGTCAGTCCGTCCCCTTCATAATTTCTACATTTTTTGAGGTAGAAGGTTGAAATTCGGAATGTAGCTTACTATGGGCATATCCATCTGCATTATTTAGTTTGGTTTTGATTGGTACACTGGGGTCAGAATTACGGGGGTGGGATTCAGAGGGGACAACATTTCTATGTGCTACTTAGGTACGTAAAGGCGTAAAATTCAGTATCCAGATTCCTCTAGGCAAGATATACGTTACTATGAACTTTAGGCCCAGTTGTTCCATTGGGGTCAGGTTTGCAGGGGTGGCAGTCACTTGGTCTTTAGAACTGTGGCAACATATGGCTTGTGATATATCATACGTTCGGAAATGATGAGAAAGGAAAGAAATTATGAGCTTTTTTTTACATTTTCTACACGTTATGTTTGAGAAAATTAATTTTTTGATTAAAAAACTTGGAGAGAGGTTAAAAGTGCAGATAAAGGGGTAAAAATAGATGACTTCAGGATCTGCTACTTGCCTTACCCTACTTGGGGGGAGGGGGAAGGGAAGGGGGGATTAATTTTTTTTAATAAATGTATAAATGTATTTCTACTTCACTGCTAAAGCTCCTTCTTGGAATGTTTACAAGATGTTATTAGTCCTTCACTGCTAAAGGTCCTCCTGCTACCCTTACTAAGGCTTTTTCTTACAGCTTACATTCATTGCTTAATTTATGTATAAATTTAGCATTACAACTTTTATATAGGCTTTTCTGTTGTTGACACGTGCACACTGTATTCTTTTTTTTATTTTTTTATTTTTTATTTTTTGGGCCTTCTCTGTATGTATACAGGGTGTTTTTGAATTGAGTACAGATTTTTTGGGAGATGATAGAAGAGGTCCTTAGAAGTATTTTTTGTCATATGAACATGGGGTCCCCGCAGCTCCGTTTACTTACAATACTGCATTGAACAATCAAATGACACCGGGACGCAGTGTGCGTTGGTAGGCCTAGATTATTTTATTTTTAACAATTAACACAAGCAATCTACTGTAATAACTTTTAAAGTAATTGTTTGCAAAGAAATTTCAAGGTGCACGTGCTTGTTTGTGAAAAGTCTTAGGACAAACTTCGTCAAGGAGATTCTATGGTATCCAACCCCTTTGTAAAATACGATTAGTCCATATGTAATTGAACTAATCGCATTCTGGGAAAGCAGTAGGTAAAAATTTGTTTTAAAAAGTTCACTTGATGTACTTTTTACATGTGTAAAGTTAAACAAACAGTATGCAGACATGCAACTGGTGCTGCTGGTACCATGGATGGTGCAAGGCGTTTGTATGCTGAACGTTATCCCAACAGAATTCTTCCCAATTGTTAATTGTTAAAAATAAAATAATCTAGGCCTACCATCGCACACTGCGTCCCGGTGTCATTTGATTGTTCAATGCAATATTGTAAGTAAACGGAGCTGCAGGGACCCCATGTTCATATGACAAAAAATACTTCTAAGAACCTCTTCTATCATCTCCCAAAAAATCTGTACTCAATTCAAAAACACCTGTATATGGATGATAATTTTATTAATTTCTTGCTGTAAACAATCACTTTTATGTAAAAACTAGAATTTTTTAAATAATAGTGAAGGGAATTATTTTTCCGGTTGAGGCAAATACACACAGGTCTTTGAAATACTGTAATACATGCACAATGAACATTTCTTTTTAAGCATTTTTGTCTCTATGATCTATGATTTTTAAAGTACAGTCGATCATCATTTATAATGACCTCCAGGGACCATGAAAAATTGTTCATTATATGCAGTTGTTGTATAACCACTGTTGCTCTTCATCTGATCTTTACGCTTCATACCAATGTCAATATGTAATTATTTCATTTGAAACTGTCGGCTTTGAAGACATTCTTAATTTCCTCATGATCCTTCGAAATCCATTTCTATTGACATTCTCTGCACAAATTCTCTGCACACATGATGGTTGTTGGCACCTGACTCTAGATGCTAAATAATGTTAGCTTTTATTTCCACTGTTACAGATTTCCTTTTCTTATACAACCATGGCAGCTACACAAGCTCGGCTAGCTCTGGCTGAAACTGAGTCAGTTTTCCAACTCAAAAAATTTTGTCCCGTTAAAATAGATCTAAAATCCGCTAAATTTAGCAGCATATCCGCTAAGTTGGCAACACTGAAACTGACTGACTGATGAAAGGGAATGGCAGTGGAGCCATGAACTTGAGAATAAACTCAAAAGCATGCATTCAGGGAGATCTTTCCACGAATACCCAATCCTCTGCCATCATTGGAAATCAGTCATGATAACCAATAATGGATCCCCATTTTGGTTAAAAAGTCTGCTGCTATACATTGTTCTGTCGTCATAGGTGTGTTGCTATAATCGATAATTTTTGTTTTCATTTAGATAGGAAACCAAATTTAAAGAGAAAAATCTGGTCGTTATATTTGATTGGGTGCTATAACCAATGTCGTTATAAAAGATTTGACTGTATATTTTTTGTAATAACATGGTTTAGTGGTAATCCTTTTTCCTTATTTAAACTATCATATTTTTTCGAATATAGGCCGTGGCTCTAAACCCAAAAAAATCGAAAATTTTAGGAGTGCGGCCAAAAGTGAGTGCAGCCTGAAAAAAAATTTTTTTTCTGAAGTTATTATTGGTAATTTTGGATAGAACAAAAATAAGATCGAACTACTTCGTTTTAGCGTCCCATAGTATATTACATAGTAATTTAGCTATTAATTTTATTGTTTATATAACTATCTAATTTATTTTTATATACTTAATGAAACTCTTATAAATTTATTAATGAAATGTGTAAATAATTACAGTAATTTCATTTTAATGAGCGAATATAACTTTTATTTCATCAGCAGCGGCCATGGTTCTATCAACAAAATGCTGACCAATAGCGCGATAGAGCATTCTATGACATCACAATACCTTAGAGTAGAGTGGGCTTGAAGGACTCTCCGACTATCGCCGACAATTTCATAATAATGTATGAATGAAAATATATGTGACTGGTTAATTATTCTTCTGAAGGGTTAGAATATCAGTTTCACTGTTAGAAAACGATTGAACAAAGGCTGGATAATTTAAAGCCATGTGTTTTTATCCACCGTGTTTTTATCGGATAATTTTTTTACCGATCAGCGATCGATTTACCTTTTCAAAAAGTATAAAGTGTAAAACAGAATTTTCGTATAAAAAGATAGGAAGCAAATATAAGAGAAAATAAGTATAATATGAATGGATTGTGTTGGCTATTGACCAGAAATTATTCCGCTATTAAAAAAAAATACTCATTTACAACTGTGAAATCGGGAGCAGTTTTTTTTTTTTTTTGTGGGGGAATGGGGTAATCCTTATTAGTAGAAGAAAGAAATTCAACTCTAATTTATCATACAAGACA
>JAHWFO010062772.1:429777-508482 GCA_023313115.1 Rhysida immarginata | reverse complement strand
CTCCACAACTGAAATGAGGAGTAGCGTCAAAAACGTCGTAAGCATCATGATTTTTGGTTGATAGTCAATCCATACATATAAATAAAATTGAAGCCTATTTTTTCATAACGAGCAATCTTTGAAACGGCTGAATCTATTGCGATGATAATGAACGGACATGAAGATCATTTTGTCAAGACTAACATAGGCTACTTTTTAAAATTAATTATTGATACGACCAATTTACATAATTAATTACTTTACATAATACAAACAGAATGGCGGCACTTGCACGTAAAAAAGGAAATCTATAGTTATTTACCAAAGGATGGCAGTACCATCGAGCGTCGCTTCTTTGGCATTTTTCATGCACATCGTTACCTTAACATCGTCAATGCTTTTTGTTTGGTTCTAGGTAGGAAATTTTGGCAGTAGCAATCAATTCATTACATTCATCTTACATTCAATATACATTCAAATAAATTTACTCCTTCAAATAAACCATATTCAGTTGGAACAAATTGCTGGAACAGTATGTTGGAACAAATTCCTGGCGATTCAGCATCTTACTTATCCATAAATACAATATGCCATACAGAAGAAGCAGCACATTACCCAATGGAATTCTTGAATAGCATTGTTGCTCCAGGTCTTCCACTCCATAAAATAGATCTAAAATTTGGCGTTCCCATTATGCTGCTTCGCAACTTGAATCCACCGAAACTTTGCAATGGCACCAGATTGCGAGTACTTACTCTTCAGAAAAATGTAATTGAAGCTGTGATTATAATTGGATGTGGAATAGGCGAAACGATATTTATACCAAGAATACCTATAATCCCATTCAATTATCCTTTTCAATTTAAACGATTGCAATTCCCAATTAATCTAAGCTTTGCAATTACAATAAACAAATCGCAGGGCCAAACATTACAGAAAGTGGGCATTGATTTGTATGAAGGATGTTTTACCCATGGTCAACTATACGTGGCATGTTCCCGTGTGAGTGATGCCTCAAACATTGTTGTCTTAGCAAAAGACATCAAAACAACCAACATCGTTTATAAGGAGGCATTACAGTGAATTTATAATGAATAAAATTCATATCCTAAATCACAATTTACACGTGAGCAACGCCACGGGTATCTGCTAGTACATGTATATAAACCTATATTTGATCAATAGTCAATACATATTTTATATATGCTTCCTATCATTTTATAGGAAACTTCTATTATATTTTATATTTTTTGAAAAGGTAAATCGACCGTAGATCGGCAAAAATTATCCGATAAAAATACTGTGGATTTGAGTTCATGGCTTTAAATTAACCAGCTTTTGTTGAATCGTTTTCTAACTATGAAATTAATATTCTAAGCCTTCAGACGATAATTAACCAGTCACATATATTTTCATTCATACATTATTATGAAATTCATGTGTTAAAATTGTCGGCGATAGTCGGGAGATTTTTTCAAGCCCACTCTACTCCAAAGTGTTGTGAGGTCATAGAATGCTCTATCATGCTATTGGTCAGCATTTCGTTGATAGAAATAAAAATTATACTCGCTCATTAAAATGAAATTACTGTAATTATTTACACATTTCATTAATGAATTTATAAAAGCTTCATTAAATATATAAAAATAATTTGAAAGGTTATATAAATAATAAAATTCCTGTCAAAATTGCTATTTAAGATACTGTGGGATGCTAAAACGAAGCAGTTCGATCTTTTTGTAGCCCCTAGAAGTTTACGGCCTAAAGTAAATTGCGGCCTTTAAACGGTTATTTTTTCGTTCCACCATCAAATTTGCGGCTGCGGCCTAAAGTGAAAGCGGCCAATATTTGAAAAAAATACGGTAACTTATTTTAATGAGACTTGTTTTAATTTTGACGAATGATTAATACAAGGTGTGTCTAAAAAGTTTGGTGAATTATATCAGAAAACAATGAAATCGTAAACTACAAACAAATTTCCTTTATTGATCTTCAGAGTCATCGCCATTGGCCATAGTACATTTATGACAACATTTGTAAAGCTGCTGAAAACTGCCATTGGCTTCTTTTGGAATCGCTTGAAGTGTTGATTTCACATATCCTTTGATGTCCTGTAGCTTCCAAAATGTGTGCCTTTCAGGACTCCCTTGAGATGGGGAAACAAAAAGAAGTCTGCGGCGCCGATATTCGAGAATGGTTATGCCGTGGTTAGCTGGAAAGTTGTGCATACCAGTAGTATTATGCAGGCAGGCATTGCCGTGCAAGAAAGTCCACAGTCCAGTCCTGTACAACTCTGGTCAAACATATTGGATGCAGTTTCTCCCAATTTGTAACCAAACTTGATGTTCACTCGTTGCGCCATTGCACTATGATAAGAGTCTTCACGTTTATTATGTTCTACTAGCTACACCAGGCAAATTTGCTTCTGTTTACTGTGTTTACACAACGTGGTGCTCTCAATATGCCCCTCAGTATGCATGCCCATGCGTGTATTTCTAGCCCACAGTTCTATTTTGATATCAGTCCATTCATCAAACTTTTTAGACAAACCTTGTATTTATTTTAAAATATTTACATTTTTTTCTATAATGAATGTTAAAAATAAATTGAAACATTTTTATTCTAGGTTGTTACAAATATGGTGAGAAAAGATGTTTTGAGGACTGACCGCACACACAAGTTTTATGCTGGAGCAGATGATAATAAGAATGTTGTTTCACTTTTTAACATTCTTACAACGTATGCTCTGAATCACCCGTCTGTATCATATTGCCAAGGAATGAGTGATTTAGCTTCCCCTCTTTTAGTGACACTGAGAGATGAGCCTCAGGCTTATGTCTGTTTTTGTGCCCTGATGAAACGTTTGAAACCAAATTTTATGCTGGATGGATGTGCCATGACCCTGAAATTTCAACATTTATCTGAAGGACTTCAAATGTATGATCCAGAATTCTATGATTATTTGCGTGAGCACCAAGCTGATGACCTTCTGTTTTGTTATCGTTGGTTATTACTTGAACTTAAAAGAGAGTTTGCCTTTGATGATGCTCTGTGCATGTTAGAAGTGCTCTGGAGCTCTCTTCCTCCTGATCCTCCAAGTAAAGAACTAGAATTATATGAAGTGGAGTTTTCTTCTTCTTCCCCCCATTCACCAAAACTCTTATCCAAAGAAAACCCTTATACCAAAGTAAGAGCAATGCGTCGCCAATCTTCAACATCTTCCATTTGTGGTGGTCGAATTGTTAAAACAGATAGTGCTTCCACGATTACTGGTACTACCCTTGCTCCAATTCAAAATGGACACATGGATGAGGAAAAAATTGGCGATAGAAGAAGTACAGTATCAGCCAATAAAGATTCCCCTCCCAGGCCTTTGTTACGACAAGAGAGTTTTGCAGAAACAGACATAGGCATGGATGAATCTCAAGAATATTTTCCTATGACAACATCAGTGACAAGAGAATTGCGAATGGAATTGGATAATCTTAACAGACGCCTGCCTGGTTCTGGCAAATATTTTCGTCGTCGTTTGACAATTGAGTCAGAGGATTTGGAATCGCCAATGTCTAATGATTGTTCTGAACGTTCTCGTTTAGAGTCTGGGCCAACTTCTGAAAATATGCATTACTTTAGTTCTGAGAGTGATAATTCAGATTCTGTATCATTGTGTTCAGAGAGTGATTTGTCAGCTGGAGACCAAATTAAAAGAATGCACGAGATTCACCGTAGTCCTCGGAAGACCGGTAAATCTTCCAAAATTTCAAAGCATTCTGCACTCGAATGTGGTTACGGCGAAGTATTCAAATGTATTACTCCAGATGAACAGAAAGATTTGGACTATGAAGATTATTCAGAAGAAGATTCCGCACATTGTAATGGTGAGATATTAGAAAGTGAAGAAATCATGGCTGATACAGAGCATAAAGCTCAATTAAGAAATGTGGTTCCTATCCATTTAGTCCGGGAGAAATCAAGTGAAAACGCAACACAGATGAGAGATAGTGACAGCTCTGATTCATTACAAGATAATTTTCAAAATGATGGAGCTACACCGCTTGTAGAAGAACCGCAGAAATTTAACAGTATTCACGAAAAAAGAAAAGATGCTGATGTTTTGAATACCCCTGTGGGTGGTGATCCAATTTGTGAGCAAGCACACTCGGAGGAATCGAAAAGTGCGACATCAGATTTGACCCTAGGGGAAAACATAATGACAAATTCTTGTGAAGAAGCTTCAGAAAGCATTGGTTACGCTTCTCCTAAAGCTAGGATACAACGGTTACCACCTCCTCAGGATTTTGGTGGTGGAAACCCGTTTATGATATTTCTGTGTTTAACATTGTTGTTGCAACAAAGAGATTATATAATAAAGAATCGCATGGATTACAATGAACTTGCTATGCATTTTGATAAAATGGTGCGCAAACATGATGTAACGCGGGTCCTTCATCAGGCTCGAAATCTTTTTGCTGAATATTTACGTGCAGGTTGGCACGAATCGTGTGATTCTTATCAAGATTTAAACGTTTAAGCAAAGGCAATGAAACTGGGATTTAGGGGAATTAAAGAAAAATTTAAAACATTTTCAGACGATGACTTATCTTTCGTAAGGGAAAATTTTTAATGAGGTCTTAATGATTTATAGGGAAGCATAGTGGAAATAGATAAAGTTAATTGAAAACAAATGGGGATTTAAAAACAAAAAAAAAATCATGAAATTCACTTGCTTTAAGTTAAGTTCACTGCTTTGAAAGGTAAGCTGTAATTTACTAACTCCAAAAACTTCATTGGAAAAAGTGCACAAGAATTAATTCCATTTAAATTAGGATAATTTATATTATTCCGTGTCTTCAGATTTAATTGCATTTAAATTGGGCTTTTTTAATATTGTTCCTTGTCAAAAAATGCCACTTATTTTTGAAGTTGAATGGATTTTTGCAATAAGGTCTGTGTGAATAAGATTTGCGTTAATGCCCAATAGTAATCATGTGAGAAAACAGGCTACGAGATTTTTTTCAGAAAGTTGTTGGTACCCTTTTTGTTATTTTCAATATGTTAAAGATTATTCAATTTCGTCCCCCATATTTGTAGAGGTCCATTTGTCATTGGTAAGTATTATTGTTTGTTTAATTTTTAGCATTTATTTCTATCCTTGTATTTTGTGAGATTACATATTTCTGGGCCAATATTTATTTATGTTGTGAAAAAGAAAAGTACTTCACTTGGAATAATAATAATAATGTTTCTTCTTTTAAACAAATAAAAGAATATTGCATATAACGATTGTTCTACATTTGAAATTGTATTACTTTTATTTTACTGAAGATACCATTTTATAGAGGATTAAAAGAAAAACAACAATAAATAGAACAAGTATAGATAAATCTATATGGCCCCATTGTATAAATTTATACATTTATAATATATAAATAAATATATGGATCCTCAAATGAACAGCCTGATGGGGTGTTCTAGTAACCCTTCCCAGGTAACTCAAAGTGCAGTTCTGGATATAAAGTTGAATGGTTGGACACTATTTTTGAATTTACTTATTCTGAATACTGTTATGGCTTTTCTGTAAGGGAGTCTTGTTTATTCATGATCAGAGAAATCTTTGATCCTGATCATAGCTTTGTATTGTATGATCCAGAACAGAAGTCAGGCTGTACAAAGAAAGTGTTAGGGCATACACAAATGATTTCCTCGGTTTCATGATTTTATTGTAGGTGTATTATTTAACATATCACGAAACTTTGCAAATACATAGAGTAGCTTGGCAAGTTTTTTTGATAAATGTCTGGCAGATCTACGATTCTGTTTGCGGCCGCCAGAGAGCTACAGCTGCAAAATTGATGGAGCAGTTGTGTCAGATATGATAATCAAGAAAGCTGCCATGGTCTCCATGCTCCCCTGACTTAACCCCTTGTGACTTGTTTGTATGGGAGTATTTGATGGACTTTGTGATTGTGCTGCTATTACTGGCTGATCTGCCATTACCTGGCTTGTATCACAGCTCAAATTGACAGAGACATACTTCATTGGTTACAAATTTTATATCTGTAGAGTCACTAAAGGGGCACATTATCGAGCACCTGTAGCATGGCAAAAAAAGCTTGGAGAGTTGCTCTATGTATTTTTAAAGTTTCATGATGATATTGTTAAATAATACACCTACAGTAAAATCATGAAACTGGGACATTCATTTGTGTACATCCTGTATTGTGATCAAATATATAAGTAAAATACAAATTGGTCTGAGAGGTTTTTTTTGTTTTGTTTTTTTTATTTTTTTACCGCCTACCTCCTTTAGTAAAAAAAAAAACCGAACTTCCTTGGTGTAGTGGTGACGAAACGGTAATCCAGAGGTCTGTGGTTCATGGCCAGACTATGGAATTTTCTTTACTATTTTTTACATTTAAATATATATTGCAGAGCACAAAAGAATAGCAAAAACCAGTTCAGAATGTTTTATTGCGTTGCCGCAATGGTGTTAATTAAAAGCATCATTACTGTATTTGCTAAGTTGGTCTCCCGTTGCCAATTTTTTCACATTGTTTGATTTTGACTTCAGATTCAGATAGCATTAAAAAGTAAATAAAGATATACATAATAGGCACATATGTCCTATCTATTCGAGAACATGGCCAAAAACATCATTATTGAATATTACAGCAAAGAATGCACAAGAGGAAATATCAGAACATTCTGTCAAGCTAATATTTCTGCATATACAGGGTGGGCCGTAAGTCGCGCACCAAAGCATTTAAAATAATTCTGATTATAATAAACTTTATTTTATTAAAACCAAGCTTAACTAATGAACTAAGAAACACGTTGCTGGTATAATCACAAATGCTCAAAATGCTCGCCATTTGCTGATTTTACATTGTTTCACATCACCCTTCACGTAATTCTTTGGTGCGCGACTTACGGCCCACCCTGTATTTTGTTATTTTCTGCATAAATATAGTAAATAGCTTGCACCAGATTATCCTTAGAATAAACATAGCTGCAAACTGATTAATCAAAGTATGCATGACTGTCAAAATCACACAATATTTATGTCCTTATCTAATTTACCACACCAGAATTACTTGTTATTTTTTTTCACTTATCTAATTAATAATGCATCCTAACTTCCAATTCACTATTTTTCATAGCAACAATTGTAAGTCATTTTCAGCGATGTTAAAAACATCATTACTGAATTTGCAAAGTCGGTCATTCTGTGTGCCTATTATAACTTTTACTCATTTTTTGATGCTCTATCTGAAATATGAAATCAAAATCAAAAAATTCGAAAAAAAAATTGGCAACGGAATGACCAACATCGCAAATACAGTAATGATGGTTTTTAACTGGTTTGCGCTTTTAACATCGTTCCGAAAATGCAGTACCACACATTCTCAACTGGTTTTATAATAAAATTTAACCCATACTTATAATTACATTTTTTCTTTATTCTACAATTTCCCAGATATACAGGGCGAGTCAAAAGTCTGTTACCCCCTTCCTATCTTGGATACCAATGTGTTACGCAAATTCCAATACAGGGAATGAATAGAAACTTGAGGTATAGTGGCTAGAAGAGGGTGCCTCTTCTAGCCACTATACTTGAGGGTGCTCTATATGATGGAATACCTTTCATCATCTCAAATATGCAAATAAGGAGACATCCAAATTCTATTTCGAAAACCGTAAAAGATATACAAAAAATTCCAGTTGCACATTTATTCAACAGCAAATTCCAAACAAAACAAATCAAAGGTTCCTGGTTCAAATCCAGGCTGAGGAATTTTCTTTCCTATTTTTCATCATTAATTTGAACAGCTTAGGTTGGCGTACAATTAAAACCCTTACTGACCAAAAATGATTTAAAACAAAAAAAAAAAAAAAGTTCACCAAAATTTTTTGAGCGGATCACCCACAATCCTCATTTAAAGCTCTGCAACATTAAAACCTTGTTCCTGTCAAGATTGAGGCAAGGGATGAGTGGCCATAGGAGGAAACGAGACAACAGAGTCCAAAGATCCTGGGTTCAAGTCTAGGTTGGAAGTAACCACCGAGTGTTTTTTTTCTTCTGAATACCGTTTGCCAAGCATGCAAATTATTTCATGCACCATCCTCATCCTGTTCTGGAAAGTCCCACAATTTACCATAATGTCACCAGTTTCTTTTGCAATTGGTATAAAAAGGCATGTTGAAGCTGAGAAAAAATCAGAGCAAAGTAAGATGGCACAATACACTAACCAGGAAATGATCAACATGATCCTCTGCTTTGGTGAGGTGAGGCGAGGCAAAATTATCATCCAACAACCAGGCATCGTTGAAATGTCATGCGGAATTATGCTGTGGTGCAAGTGGACATCACATTGAACACTATCTGGATTGATGGAAAGACTTGCTTTGTATCAGATGACTGTTTGTAAGCAACAAACAAGAGCCAATTGTCCTGTTGCAGAGCTTGCAATGAGGATTGTGGGTGATCCGCTATCGGATTTTGGTGAACTTTTTTTGTTTTGTTTGGAATTTGCTGTTGAACAAATGTGCAATTGGAATTTTTTGTGTATCTCTTAAGGTTTTCGAGATAGAATTTGGATGTCTCCTAATTTGAATATTTGAAATGATGAAAGGTGTTCCATCAGATAGAGTACCCCAAGCTCTATCCATTCACTGTATTGGAACTTGTGTAACTACATTGGTATCAAAGATAGGAAGGGGGTAATAGACTTTTGACTCACCCTGTATACACCAATGTTTCAAATTTCTCGGATGAAATTTATCCATATCCTGATTTTGAACCATACTGCACTTGAAATTATATTTTAAAAATGTTTTAAAATACATGCAAAACAAATATGGTTCTGTATATTGACTTATTTTCTCCCATTCGGAAGTTTTGCTTAAGTAAATTACATTACTACTGAACAAGGAATAATTAAATGTGGTGTTTTTCTATTGACTACTACATGGTTAATAAGGACAAACACAAGCATCCATTCTGCAGCAGGACCTGACATGTCATGTAGTTAAATACAATTCATTTTGCCCATAAAGATATCATAAAAATATGACATCTGCGAATTTCACATAATCCTGTACAACTTTTCAGAACCAGTAAATTTTGTCTCCGTTATATCCAAATTCTGTACATACGAGCTCTGTTCATAAAAGGATCCACTGTTATTTCACTTTCGGACAACATGTAGATTTTTCTATGAAGAGACAGAAAATAAAGTTCAATATGTACAGGTAACTCTCGACAAACCAATTGGGCTATAACCACCCCTGTAAACTTATGTCATTTTTTGAAGGATTGTCTGATATTGCATCATTAAAAAGGATTCTGTCTTTAGTTTCTTTTCTTTTTTGTGTATATGGGCTAACTTAATTTATAGCATTAAAAACAATGTTTTCATGTACAAAACTGGTTATCCATTCAGAAGCCAGTTAGATCTTAAGACCAGAGGTTGCCTGTACATTCTTCCATATCTTTTATTTCAGCAAAGTTTATAAAGATCCGTTTTTTAAAGTGAATTTAAAAATGTGTATTAAAAAGACTTAATTATCAAAACTGCCAGGAAAAAATACTAGCCGACTAGCGACGTTAAATCCAAACTATCTGTTATTATTTGATGAAATTCTTTTTTTTTTTCTTTAAAACTGAAGATGGGGTTACTAGAGGCCCTTTCTAATGGAAATACATCTTGAATGATTAAATCAAGATAACTGCTTAACTGTACTTTACTTAAATTCTTTGAAATATTGTTCAGTTTCACAGTCTCATGTGGTTCTCATTGTATTGTACACTGTAATTAATGATGTTATACTAATATCATAAATTTAATGGTATTTTATGGAAGTATCATTGGAAAAATTATTATTTTAAGAAGTGAATTCTCATTACATTTGATGAGTGTTTTGTTTTATTTATTGGACTTCAAAACTTTGGATTTGAAATTCAAATTCCATGCAAGACAATTTAATTCAAATTAATTATCAAAATTTAATTCAATTTAATTCAAATTCCATGCAAGACATTCAAATTCCGAGCAACATTTGGTAGCTCGACAATTCGGTAGACGTGACAGTGGGAAATTAGCTTTTAAGTTGTTGTTTTTTCAAAGTTTATTTTATTAAAATGCTTAAAATGTTCTTAAATGAATTTTAAAGGCGTGAAAGTACTCCTGCCAACAAAACGATCTTTGATTCACCTGCTCAAAAGATAAATTTTCCCTGGACTGTCTGGTTCGAATAAAGTTTGGGGATAATAATATTAGCAGCGGAGCATATGCCATTCCGTGGCAGCTTTACTAATGGGAAGAAGGGAGTGTTATTTTATTATCAGGAATGTCTCTTGATGAATAATTTCGATGATGCATGGCGTATAGGCGTGATGATATCAAAAAGGCGCCTTTTCATTTTAGAAAATCGTTATTATCTCGGTTTCTTACCATCTGATTTGCTTATGTAATATATCATTTTAAAGGTTATTTAGGGCCGTTTATTGTAGACAATAAATTTACAAATGTGAGGATGATAATGATGTAAGAAGAGCAGACCAATTGAAAGGAAAAGGTGAAATGTCACCGGTTATGGAAGGCGAAGTTGACAAGGATATTCAATCCATGAAGAAAGGAAAGTGCCCCGGAGAAGATGGAATTACAATTACCTGATTAACCTTCTTCTCCATGGGTGAGAAATTTTAAGTAAATCAATGACGAGGTACCCGGGTACCCAAGTCCTTCATCACTGATTTACATGGGAATTATGAACATACATTATTTTTTATAACTTACCTACATGTGTTGTTATTGATATCAATATGAAATCAATAGCAAAAATCATAATTTTTTTATTTTAGTAAAAACTTTCAGTTTTGTTTTTCTGAAAACTTTCAGTTTTAATTTTTGTGTTAGTTTTATTTTCTGGTATTCACTGGACGCTTTCTATACTTGAACTTACTACTTTTATACTCGCACAAGACCAACATAAAAATGGCAAAACGCGATCAAGTATTCTCATTGGAAGAATTCAGTCGGTAAGATGATGCACTTACTAATATGCCTACACTTTTGAATTCAATGAGTTTTGACTAATATGCACTTACTATAATGCCTAATTCATCTTGTTGTAGAATGAGTTTTGAGCAACAATATCTGGATAATTTCATTGATGATTCAGAAAGTGATAATGAGTTGTATTGCTCCAACATTCCTGATGATCTCAGCGTTCCACCAAAACACAATCAAGCTCTTCAAGATGAAGAATCTGATATAGAAGACTTCAATGCTGATCATAATGCCCAAATAGAAGTAGATGACTGTTCTGAAAGTTCCAGTGAAGTCGAGAATGAAGAAAGTGTTCCCGATCAGCAGATGTTGTATGGCAAAGATGGAACTGCATGGAATCTGACAAGCCCTGACAGTACTCAAACACCACAGCAAAACATTTTACGCCAAAAATCAGGACCTATAAAAAAAACTGAATCCCTTTCAGTTCTTGAAACCTTCAAGTGCATTTTTGATAACATTATGTGCAATATCATAATCAGGGAAACAAACAGGAAAGCCAAATCTGTATATTCTCAGTGGAATGCAGAAAATCCAAACAGCCCTCCCAAAGTTTGGAAGGAGTTGAAAGACGAAGAATTCGATAGTTATCTTGGGATTCTCATTACAGCAGGGGTTCACCATTCTTGCTCAGAAGACATCAGAGAACTGTGGAAGAGTGATGCTAATCCGTTATATCGTGCATCTATGTCAGTGAATAGATTTTGGGAAATAACTAGGTTTCTTGTTTTGATAATGTTGCAACAAGGCAAGATAGGTTGAAAAATGACAAAGCAGCAGCAATTTCAGAGATATGGCTCTTGATGAATATGAATCTCAGAGCTCATTATGCGCCTTCCGAATGCCTTACTGTCGATGAACAGCTATTTCCATTTAGGGGTAGAACAAGATTTACCCAGTACATGCAGTCAAAACCGGCAAAATACGGTATCAAAATATGGTGGGTGTGTGATGCTGCAAATTCTTATCCACTCACTGGGCAAATATACACCGGGAAATCAGCTGAAGGTCGTGAAAAAAATCAGGGCGAAAGAGTAGTAAAAGACCTGTGCTGCCAATTCAAGAAAAGTGGTCGGAATGTTGTGATGGATAACTTTTTTACAACGCTTCCTCTGGCACGATTCCTACTTTCATGGGGTTTGTCAATGGTTGGGACATTGAAAAAAAATAAGCCTTACATACCACCACAAATGCTCGCCAACAAATCGAGAGAACCACTGTCTTCTCTTTTTGGATTTAGCAATGACAAAGTTACAATGGTGTGGTATGTGCCAAAAGCTAACAAGTCAGTCATATTGTTGTCAATCATGCATTACACAAAAGATGTAAGTGGACCAAAGAAAAAGCCCGAAATCATTCTGTATTACAACCTCAGATCGCCTTATAGTAACTGGAAGTTATGTTTGCAAATCCATCAAAAAACGTAGAAAAACAAGAAAATCTTGTTCCAATTGTCATCGCCCAGTTTGTGATGAGCATACCAAAACAATCACAAAATGTTATGCTTGTTCTGCAAATGTGTAAGCTTTTGAACTGATGTTTTTACTAATTGATATTGTAATTATCTTAGAATCGTTTTTGTAATTAAAATTCGTTTAAAGTGTGATTTATCATTTTTATATCGTTTTCTTGAGTAATAGTTGTATGGGTACCCGGGTGCCCTTATCATGGATGTAAAGTGTAAAAGACTTTCAAAATTTTTTTTGAAATTACACAAACTTTTTTTAAAATTTTTTTCATAAAACTGCATAGGATTACCAACTTAGAGATGTCAAAAAATACCACGGGAAAAATACGAATGTATGATAGAGAATTTTTATGTTAAAAATGAAAATGGCACCCGGGTACCCCGTCATGGGGAAGAAGGTTAAGGAAGCAGGAGAAGAAGAATTCAACAAGTTACTGGCAGGACTTTTCACTAAATGCCTTGAGACATCAGATGTACCAGATGTTTGGAATAATGCAATGATGGTTCTGTTTTTCAAAAAAGGAGATGGATAATATTCAAATCTATCGCCCTATCAGCCTTTTGTCAGTTATTAATAAAATCTTCAGTAAAGTACTGACAAACAGACTTGCTTCAGCATTAGACTCGATGCAACCAAGAGAACAGGCATATACAAAGGGTTAAGCAGTTGGATTTGATTGCTATGCAAATCAGTTTCCGGACGAAACCAACGGGGTTGAGGGGGCAACGTGGTCTGGTATATATGGAATGGGATTATAGTTAGCGGATCACTTGTAAAAAAAACGAAGGCTAGGCGTCACCATGCCTAAAATAATACCACACGATGTTGTGGTCAGTCTGGTTGAGGTAACCATTAGAACACTTTCCAAGGAAGGAATATCGAACAGGGAGATTAAAAAGAAACCTGCAAGTCAGAACATTGCAGTTTCCATTGGTTCGATATCTAATGTACTGAATAACAGAGGCGCGAAGCGGAGGGGCGCACACTTGGACCACACAAGAGGGTACGAACAACTCTGACACCAGCAGTGGTTGGTGCAATTCGACGTGCCATGCAACCGCCGAATCTCCCATCGTAAAACGACCTTGCGCGTAAGTTAAGTATATCGCAGCGGACAGTTGGACGGATTATTCATCAGGATTTACACTTGGAAACACGTAAAAAAGCAAAGGGTGCACAAGCTTACTGAACGTTACATGAAGAACAGGAAGACCAACGCAAGACGCCTCTATGAAAACCATCTGGCAGGTGAAAAATTCTGAGTTTGTTGTAACTTAGACGAGGCCTGATTGCTCACCTTTAGATTTTTTTCGGCTTTGGTTACCTGAAGCAGAAAATTTTCAAGAGAAGGGCGACCACCATTAACGGATTTTGGACCACAAACGTACAGACATATGGAACACAGTAACCCCCGATAAGATACTTGACGTCTTCGATGCATGGAAACGACGATGTCGAGCAGTGTCTAGGAATGATGGACTTCATGTGGAACAAAACATTCGCAGGCAGAAAGCAACCCGTATGTAAGCGTAATTAAAGTGATCAAATCCAACTGCCTAACCCTCTATAAGCTTATGTCCCTTCGGCCTTCCGGACACTACATACTGCTGCACTATACAGGTACATTGATTGATTGGAGGCCACTTTGAAACGTTGACATAATTATTGCCACAGTAATGTCATATTCTGCACTAATTCCTCTTATTATAGACAAATGCGTCCATTTCCTTATGAGATTTTGTTAATTTTCTGGTCAGGAATCACCTGAAGTTTTGCAAAAGAATACAATCTTTTGCAAAAATAAAACCAGTGAAGAATGTGTGATAATGTATTGCCAGAACGATGCTAATTAAAAGCAACACTATTGTATTCGTTCCGTTACCAGTTTTTTTTCAATTTATTTATTTTTTTAATTTTGATTCAGATTCGGATAGAGCATCAAAACAGCAAATACAATTTATAATAGGCACACATGTCTTATCTCTTTGGGAACATGGCCAAAATGACAGTTAATCATTTTGGTCCGGCTCGAAAGACCGACTTCGTGGAGCCAGTAACGTTGTTAAAAAGTTAAGGGAGTTTGTAAAATTAACCCAAAGCAAGCGTTTATACAGGTTGTTAAATTCCGTGTCAAAAATGATAGTGGTGATGGGATATGCGATTCTAAGCAAAAAAAGTCCGAATTTTTATGATAACTGAGATATGAACAGAAATAAAAATGCCGCTACTAAGATCAACAAGTTAATAACTGACTTTCTACAACATCTAGGATGATGAAATTTGGGAGAATAATAGGGCACATAAAATTATGTAAACCGTTAAAATTTTTCCCGTTTATTCTAAGAATTTGACATGCAATATAACCATTATAGTGAAATGAATTTAAAACGAAACATCCACATTGTTATTGGATATCCCATGTAAAAATTAAAATATAATAAGCAATTGAATAAATTCATTTCGTGCTGTAGTCCCCTACTTAAATTGAAAGGCCAGTATTTTCTTTCACTTTTATGTATGAAGGCTTTAAAAATACAGTATTTGAAATTTTATTCTTTTACACATATCTTGGTTTTTCAAATGTGAGCTCAATTTACTCAATTTTTTTACTCAGTTGTTAGGACTTTCTCATTTAATTTCTTTAATGCCGACTGCAAAAATTTGGAAAAGCATTTAATATTCTCTAAAGCTTTTGATTTATTTGTCTTTTATTTATATAAATTGGAATAAAAGGTTTTACTACATTTGTTTCATTAGAGTAAGAATTGATTACTCCTATTTGGTGTGCACAGATCACTTCTTTCTTATGTATAATCGTCCTTGGTTATTTGAGTTGTCAGCTGGTAATTTCTATACATTCCATGACGTAATAGGTCCTGAGGATAAAATAAAATATTTATTATTAAAATGTTCTTAAATTAAAAATTTTTAAATTCAAATTATTTTATTATATTTTAATAAAAGAATACTCTTTTGTACTCTGATTTTTTTTCTTAAAAGAAAAATATATCTCGTTTTAACAAAGAAACGTTGTATAGCTCGTACGCTTGATCAACAGCTTAACTTGCAAAAGGTGAAAATAAAATTCAATAAAAGTAATGAGACAAAACCAAAGCTGGAAAACTGCTGCAGTAAAAGGCGTCAAAAGGTTACAATAATCTTGTACTATTTTCCACTCCAATATAAATATTCTGCACATTTCTTTTTTGAAATTAGAAAAACAAATCCCATAATTTTCTACTTTCGATATCACAAAATCATCGAGAATATAGAGAAACGCTAAATATAATGGTGAGCACACTTCTTAAAAGAGTAAATAGTCGTTTTTGTTTATTTACTTTCTTGATAATGTGTTAAGAAATACAAGATGAACTTTCGTTTTGAGTTTTAAAATGAATTCTATTTTTTACATCGAGAATTCCATTTTTTTTTTATTTAATAAAAAATAATTTTTTTCTCACGAGCAACCTTTGAAAAACATGGAAATTAAAAATTACAGAAAAAGAAAACGTCTTACGTTCACGAGTTCGGAATGAGGTTGAATGGATTCTTTATACGTCGAATTGATCAGCTTGGATTGATTTTGGGAATTTCGACCTCGTTGCACTTGGACAAATTTCGAAATAATCATGAGCTACGTCGGTGACCGGTCGTTGTCAGACGGACATAGAGTTGAGTTTTTCTCTATAATGGCTTTTTACAAACGTCTTTATTTATTTTGTTCTTGAGTTACCGACTATTCTTCCTAATTTCGAAGTAATCACGATTAACGATGTGGGTTTCAATGAGTACAACAATTACCTGAGCAGCCGACGAAAAAAAAAATCCATTAGTTACGAATTTGCCACCACGAAAGAGCCACAGCGTAACGCATTCGTCAAGGCTATGGATTTCATAAAATTGGAGGCAAGTCATGCGTGATAATTTAATGATGCAGTCCTGTTTTCCTTTCAGAGATAAAATGATGCAGCAAGTGTACACAGATATTTAAACGTTTGGATTTTATGGAAAAAAGGGTTTACTGATATCATTAGGGTGAGTCGGGGGAAGATGCAAGTGTGGCAATATCGCTTTTATAATCAACTAAATGGAAGCTTTAGCGCTTGATGCTATCACATTAAAACTTAATGCAACTGTGATATTTTGTGATACGCTTCTCTGTGAATACATGCTATCATCGGCCTCGGTGGCTCAGCGGTTGCGTGAACGCCTCTGATGCCCGAGTACGCGGGTTCGACCCCGGCCGAGGACGACGAAGATTTTTTCAGGGAGTAAGTAAAGCCGTTGGTCCCGTGTAGTCGTTTGCCGGCTGCACGTTAAAGAACCGTTGCGAGGCAAAATTTGTGGCCCCTATAACGCCATCCTGAAATGACCATAACAGTTGAAAAGGACGTTAATACCAAACAAACCAACCAACCAACCGAATACATGGTATCATAATGTTTTACATCAAGCGTTTCATGTTACATTTTGTGATACACCCACTTGATTGACTCCTAACTGTATATATTCAAAATAAATTTCTCTAATAATAAGTTTTAACACCACCAAATGACAAAAGGAATTTATAACAATAGGAATTTTAAGCAACAATGTAATGAATGTATTTGTAATAAACCATTATTGAATGATATAATCAAGTACCGAAAGGCTAAATGAATACTGCTACATAAACCAATGAAGAACTGCGTTGTTTATATATTCCACTGTAAACTTCTAATTTATAATTTGTTTATTTTTGATCATTTCCTACTATAATTATTTGCTCGTTATTTTCACTCATGACACGTTGTTACGTGTTATATGATATATTACATATCATATCTTAGCATTGAAAGTTCTAAAGATACCATTTTGTATCATATAGATTAGGGCACATGCTACGTTACAATTTCCCATTATCATTATTTAATCGTTAAATTCACACCTTACACGACGTTATGTGTTGTTTGATATATTACATGCCCGATCTTAGCATTGAAAGTTCTAACTGTACTATATTGTATCATATGGTACCATTAGAGCACGTGCTACTTAACCAATTCCCACTATCATTATTTTCTCGTTATATTTGCTCATAAGACGTTGTTACGAGTTGTTTGATATATTACATATCATATTTTAGCATTGAAAATTCTAACAGTAACATATGGTACCTTACGTTGCCATTAGAGCACGTGCTACTTAGCCATTTCCAACTGTCATTATTTACTTGTTATATTCACTCTTGGCAATTTGTTACGAGTTATTTGATATCTTGCATGCCATATTTTAGCATTGAAAGTTCCAACAGTACCATATGGTACTTTACGTTACCATTAGGGCACGTGCTACTTAACCATTTCCCACTATCATTATTTACTTGTTACATTCATTCATGACACGTTGTTACGAGTTGTTTGATATATTACATGCCATATTTTAGCATTGAAAGTTCCAATGGTACCATATGGTTCCACACGCTATCATTAGGGCACGTGGTACTTAACCATTTCCCACTATCATTATTTACTTGTTACATTTACTCATGACGCGTTGTTACGAGTTGTTTGATATATTAAATGCCATATTTTAGCATTGAAAGTTCTAACAGTACCATATGGTACCTTACGTTATCATTAGAGCACGTGCTACTTAACCATCTCCCGCTATCATTATTTACTTGTTACATTTACTCATGACACGTTGTTACGAGTTGTTTGATATATTACATGCCATATTTTAGCATTGAAAGTTCCAATGGTACCATATGGTTCCACACGTTGTCATTAGGGCACGTGGTACTTAACCATTTCTCACTATCATTATTTACTTGTTATTTTCACTCATGACACGTTGTTACGAGTTATTTGATATATTACATGCCATATCTGGTTAGAGGATATTTTTAAGGGGGTATCGTAATGTTACCATTAGAGCACGTGCCATTAGAGCACATACCTATTCCGGCTATCTCAGGTTCGTACTTCTTCGTACTCTGTCCCATATTAATGGATTAGTGAAAACAGAATGTGAAAAAGTTAATTCGTTTTCAAGTTATCGTAATAAATAATAAGCTCCCTATGAATAATAAAATTCTTTTGATTTAGAGTCCGTTCTGCCCTTCCAATAATCGCCAATCTCGTGCATGCTGCACGCGCACCATCTAATTAACGTTTAGAGCACGCGCTGAGTCGAACCTATATGCTTATGATGCGTTTTCCCCAATGCAATTGTATCGATTTCGGCTATCTTCGAATTAAATTTATCAATTTGCTAAATAGTATTTAATAACGTTATATTCGTTCATGGCTCATCGTTACGATTGATTTGATATGTTACTTACTATATCTTAACATGGAAAATTTCTGGGGGGGTGTCATAATATTACAATTAGAGCGCGTGCCACTGTACCGATTTCGATCATCTTCGAACTTGTCCGTGCCATTTCCCATATCCATCGATTGGTGAAAACAGATTTTTAAAATCTTTCTTACTTTCCGAGAAAATCGAGTTACGGACGGACGGACGGACGGACGGACGGTCGGACAAGGCCAAAGCATAAAGCACCTTTCGGTACTTAATAATGATTATTAGTTGCAATCACTTTATTCATCTTTAAATTGTAAACATTATACTTATGGCATCTTCCTCCATATTAACTGGAGAAGATACTACTTTTACAAACATTCAGTTTAGGGTCATTTTTGAACGTTTCACATTTAATGAAATGCATTCACACTTCTTCAGTTAAATGTCAATGGAACAAGCTAGATTTGGATATATTTTAAAATATCGCTTTGATTTCATATTTTCTTAAAAAAAACAACAAAACAAACGATTTTGATAATCGTTTAAGTGTGGCTTATTTCAGTTCAACAGATTCTGAATTAACGATGAAAATCGAACATCTTCATTAAGTGAGTCATAGGTATTTTTCAGTATCGAGTATCGACGTGCAAACTATCGATACTTGAGACATATTGCAATGCACGATGCTTGAGTACTCGATACCGGCAAGTATCGATACGTTTTGGTATTGGTATCGGTATCGGCACAACACACGAGCACAAGTGGTGAATTATGTCACGGTAAATAACCATCTCCCACCTTTAGTAAATTGAGACTAGAGTTGGACAACTAATAATTTCTAACAAAAACTGTATTTCGGTGATATTGGTAATAAGCATCGAGTAATAAATATTAATTAAAATCCACTTATAAATACTCTTTATCAGAAATTGTTTTAAGTAAATTTCCTAAACTGAACGGTTTGAAGGTAGAGTATTAGTGTTTTCAGAATGTACTTGAAGTAACGACCAAATCTTGTAAATTCTGAGTTTACCGGCATGAGAATGACACAATTATGTCTGGAGTGGTGATTCTTAGAATTGTCAATCTCAATGTCAATCTTATTATCACCAACGTCAAGCTTCGTCAGATTATCAATACCAATCCCTATCTCAATCTCAATATCAATCTTATAAAAAAAAAGAAACTTATGCCTCTTGAATGAAAGAACTGATCTTTGAATTGTCATTCAGTTGCTAAGCAACCAACAAAATGAAAGATGATAATAAAACAAAGCAACCAACAAAAAATAAATAAATAAATAAATAAATAAATAAATAAATAAATAAATAAATAAAACATAAAAAGAGACAGGTGAAGGAAAACTTATGGTTAGTGGAATATTGATGATTTAATAGGACCTATGGCTAAAATAATCAACTTCTCATGTGAAGTGTCCAATTATGTTTTATTTTGTATTGGTTGCAGTTAACGAATTTTTGTCAATTGTATGCATTTGCAATGAGATGCAATTTCATTAGCCGTAAATCTGTTATGTCACCTGATTTTCAATTACTCTGTCTCTTTTTACGGTTTCTATGTGAATTTACGAAGTTATTTAGCTTGGTTGGTATGCTTGGTAAATGATGACTGCTTAACACCGGAAATTATTACTGTAAGATGTATTAGTGTTATTACCTTTTTTTTGATGAATTTTTTTGATGAATTTTGCCGAAACATCAGTTTAATTTTCAGTATGCACCTTGGAAATAGAATTGTATATCGTATTTTTCCATGCCATTAATAATAAATTTCGAATTGATTACAAGTGATATTTTACACTGTAAACACTGGATTTTGTAATACGTTAATTATATAAACCGCGAAACGCTGCAGTTCTAAAATTGGAAAATATTTATTTCCTATGTTATTAACAGTGTACCAAATATAATATATTCTTATTTTTACAAACAAATGATTTTAGGAATCGAGCTTGGCCATAAATCGAAGAATATCTGTATAAAAAGAATTGACTATGTTAAATTAAAGTGAATTTCCACTCTTGACTATCTAACAAAATAAAAAAGAATACCTCACAGAATTTCCATGTATGTGCGTAGTAGACGACAGGCACTTCATGAACAGTAGGTGGATTCCTTCCATATTCTGAGTTTGATGTCAACCATCTCCCCGTTGGCTGGGGCTCATAACCTTTTATCATCACTTTAACAATACAATTAAATACGATTAAGATCAATAACGCATTTTCAGATATAAGTTTTTCTTTAGTTAAACGAGATTAAACGAGAACGCATTTTAAGACATTAGCTACATTCAAAAACTCCGTGTTAGTCGTGTTAAGCGTGTCGTGTTGCTAAAATCTGATGTCACTTCCTGCACGAACCGTGTCCCGTGTTGCAAAACGCCTAGCACGGAGCACGGGCTTTTACGTCCGTGTTCGTGTTAGTTCTCTAGCACGACATTGGCGCGCATGCTCTTTGTGGCATTCCTCATGTCTCCCATGAAAATCCGTAATGGTGGGAAAACATTGTTAAGGGACATTGTTAGCTCTAAAACAATACAAATCATAAACGTCCAAGTAATCACAAGCTACATTCAAAAACTCCGTGCTAGTCGTGTTAAGCGTGTCGTGTTGCTAAAAATATGATGTGTCCCGTGTTGCAAAATGCCTAGCACGGAGCACGGGGTATTTTCGTCCGTGTTCGTGTACAGCCTTCTCTAATCATGAAGGCTGTGGTTCGTGTTAGCTCTCTAGCACGACATTGGCGCGCATGCTCATTGTAGCATTCCTCATCTCTCTCATGAAAAGCTGTAATGGCAGAAAAACGCCGCTTCCCTGAATACTTTATAGTTTTACGAATTAATTGCGCCATCATCCCATGATTAATTAGTGTAGAAGGAACTCTCTTTGTTCAAGAACATCGGTTATGGAAAGCAGAAAAGTTATTTTTGATAATCGGAGAAGATTGGGTCGAAAGTAAAGTGCCTATCGCTAATAGCTCTACTATCTCCATATGGTGGGAAAATTGTAACAACGATAATTAGGACACGACTTACTGGATGCTAACGACCTGTTCATTTAGACAAAACAATTTGTTGGATTTCCATTGTTGTTTCAGGCAGACAAAACAATACCGCATGGGGAGAAAGCCTACTCACGGAAAAATCATACATTGTTACATCACCTACGGTACGGACAATTTCGTGCTTATTATTGATAGAAATATGATCAACAATACCCTACCGTAGGTGATGTAACAATACCCTGCCTGATCGGTCTCAACCAATGACGTATATTAAAGATAGACTCCGAATCCTATTGTTGTAACTTGAAGCAAATTGGGAAGCTCCATGCCCAGAACTGTCCTGGCACCTGAGATTAAAATCAGGCGTCTTATGGACATGACTAAAATAGATAGAATGATTATCTTTAGACTCAGAACAGGTCTTACAGGGAAGAAATTGTCTAACACGGATGCATGCGACTGTAACAGCCCCGCTAAAGAAAATGTGCATCACGTCTTAGTTGAATGCAACAAATACAAACAGCAGCGCAAGGAATTATGGGAAGATCTTTCGAAGAGGAAAATTCCACGCCTCCTACCAGCCCTGACCCCCCCGGCACTGTCGCTCCCACACCTTTTATTATTAGAGACCCCTATAAATATACAGCATAGTGTGCATGTCTGCCTAAAAAAGTGCTTGGCGAACTCGAAATTTGCAGAAAGAATAATTGCAACAATTAGAGAGGCATCCGAACTATAAGTTAATAAGAGTAACTGTGAGTAATGAGTAATGAATAATTTGATTATAATAAGAAGAAATAAACAGTGCAGGCTGATAACAAGAGGGAGTAACTAATTAACGGTGAATCAATAGTGACAAAGATACCTAGTGGAATTCAGTGAAATTAGTGCAATATAGTACCATAAGCTGTGTAGTCAATCTACGAGAGCTTACAACAACAACAACAACAACAGCTTAACACGACTAGCACGGAGTTTTTGAATGTAGCTATTGTTGTATGTACGGAATGTTCAATTAATGCACAAATAAAATCCTCGCTACTACAATAATAAGCTTACTTATTTCTTATTATGAAATTATTTTATTTAATTTAAAATTTAATTTAAATAGGTTTAAATAATGTACGACGGTACCTTTATAACACATTATTAACCCTGAAATTATCAAATTTGAATGCTTCGCCATAAGTGTACATTCAGTGGTCAACTTATTATGATCACTTCCTCATCATTCGATGGGCCACCTTTAATACTGCGTCGATCATTCTTTGCATGGACCTAATGCGATGTTGACAGGTGGTTTGTATAATCTGAGGCCACCTTCCCATTTTCCAGCTGTGCGAGATTTGATGGTTTTGGATTCGGCTGCCTGATGACTTTTTACATTTCAACCCACAAATGCTCTATGCGACCGAGATCTCGAGATTCTGGGGGCCTTCTAAGTAAAGTGTCTCAATATGAAAATTTGCATTATCTTGTTGAAACCAAGCTGCTAGGTTAGGGATAGATCATCAATATTATCCCATACGATGCAGTATACTGTGAAAAATACGTTCAGAGATCATTTGAGAGGATCCATGATGTGCTGCAATTTACAATCGAGGACACTTTAGAACCGAGCATTCACTAGATTACGACGACTACTGGTTGCAAGTTGAGAACCAGTCTTTAAACCTTTAACAACAGCGATCTACTAATGTGGTGGTTTCGCTGATACTCCCTCCATGGTTCTGAGTCGCGTTTCAGAGTATAATATTTCACCATTGGCACCTTAAAAGTCTGTCAATTCGCGTTTTTTGCTCGTATCTTCACAAACAAATCGTTAATAAACTTCCCTTTTTTATACGACTCTCGCCATTTTGCGTGACGCCATAGCTTATTTGCTTAAAACTGTGAGGTACTCAATAAATTGGCCACTCGGTGTATAATTCCCGTATTGATAGTATAAATACACTTTTTGGTGAGAATTGTTATTGTTTATTCTGATGTAAGGTTTTGGCAAAAATTATTACTTCTAGGTTTAGCGTACAATATTTTTCCACTAGCACAGGCACCTGATGTTACCCGGGATAATTAGAGATGCAGGTAAAAATACGCTTTAGAAAGGTTTTTAAACTTTATATCTTGAAATGATTCGAAATATTTTAGAATGATTTGGAATAGCATAGGATGACTTTGACTTTTAGAATTTTGTAAAACTAAAAGAGGATCTGACGTGCGGCAAAAGCGTCCATAGGGACCTTTGGTTCCGGTCAGACAGAAATACGGACATTTTCATTTTCATGTGTAAATATGTCCTCCATTATGCGTTTTTTCCTTTATTCCGATGATTCTCTGACACGTGTGGATGCTTTCCTTTGTCGAACTTTCTTCAGCCTCTTTTGTTGAAGCTTTCTTGAGATTCATTGAGCCTTCTCTGTGGCTCATTTCTCTGTCGTTTGTTATCAAGTTTATAAGTATTAGGGACATTGTCAAGTAATGCTAATAATAAAATAAAATTAGAATCAAGGTGCCTTGGTAAAGCAATACAAAAACAACGGTAACAGAATCATCCAAATGATCATTTAAGCTTCTAACAATAGCATAAAAACCTTATTATGCTTTATATCAAGCAATGTTATTTACTTTACAATGCCGATCATTATTTTATTTTTAATTATTAGGTATAGAATATTTTGATTTTAATAATATTCATTTGTAACGTGACCCTGTAGATTCGATACTGTAGAAACGACCCTGTCAGAATAATTATCCCCTAATTTCCAATTTCATTTTCAAGTATTTGAGTTTGCTACAATTGAGACTCTCTCTGGCTTTCAACAGACGTTTTTGGCTTATCACAATTTCTGGGAGACATAAGATCCCACTGCACATTATTTGTTCTGGTGCATTCTCTGACTTCTGATACAAAACAGAGTAAAAACGTATTCTAATGTTCTGGGCGCATCTGGATGCATCTAGACTTTGGTATGGGATGCTTTAAAAAAGTTTTAAAGCTTTAGTACATTTTGAAATTGAAAACATTTAGAAAAAAAAAAAAAATAAAACATTCGTATTCTCTGAACTTTACGTTATCAGAGAATAGACCAGAGCTACAATGTGCGCAAACCGATTGATGTCTTTTAATGAGGGGATATTTTTGGATCGTATATGCTGGAATTACAAGAGAGCGAAGATTGTGAGCATCATTTTCATACAAGAATCAAATGGAATCAAACCTTATAATGAAAACAAAAAATCAACCATCCTTACCTGGATATCGAAAGCGCAAAGGCAAATTGTCTTGAATGCTGTAAAATTCATCAGTTGGAACCATCGGATCGAAAACTGGTTGCTGAATTTCAGAGAGTGGTATAGGCGAAGACATTCGGGGATGTCGTTCTCGTTTGGATAGAGGAGACTGGTGTGGAATCAGGCGCCGGGGCGGATAATTGAGGGGCTCATCACCGAAAGTCTCTCTTAAAGGAGATTCGCAGTCTCTGTAATTCCTGTCAACACACTGTTCTCCTCTGTATGGCTTCTCCCGTTTGGTGCGTGGTACAGTATGGACTTTTCGTATGTCTTCAGCCGCATGAAAATCCGCATGAGGTTTATTTTCATGATGACTTTTGTTTCTTTTATCATATGCCGATGGATATTCACACATTTCGCCGCTGATAGCACTTAAACGATGTCTTGATTTAGGTTTAGGGGTTCTACGTCTTCGGTGTTCATCTTTCACAACTTCTGAATGCAGTTTAAGTGAGTTTTCAGACCTCGGACGCCTTTTTACTGGAAAAAATATTTTCAAGCTATTTTAAATTTAATAAAAAAGAATGATGGTTTTAAAGAATATATAACTCACCAGATGACAGAGGAGTAACTGATCCAGTAAGATCATCTTTGTAATTATAAAATGCTTTGCAATTTTCTTCATATTTTCTGGCAGATAA
Source organism: Rhysida immarginata (assembly GCA_023313115.1). NCBI lineage: Eukaryota > Metazoa > Arthropoda > Chilopoda > Scolopendromorpha > Scolopendridae > Rhysida > Rhysida immarginata. Next base: position 482,713 of record JAHWFO010062772.1, on the reverse strand, counting down.
TCTAGAATCTTGCACCTGGGACTTGTCCCTTTCTGGTACCATATCTTCAGATACAGGTAATTGGGAATTTATTCTGAGAAATCCTACTGGAACAGAATCCTCAGTTCTGGCACTTTCGATTGAGCCATGTGATTTTTCTCTATCGCATACATATCTAGCGTTGGTTTTTCCAAGGAATTCATTTTCAGAGGAATCGATCCCTCTCAAGATGGACCAAAAATTGATATCCTCTGTGTTTTTTTCATAAATTGTATCCCGGTGAATGGGAAGAAACACCTCCGACTCTCCAGCTCCAACGATTGGAGGAGACATTTGTAAATCATCTTCAATGTTCAGACACTGAAATATCGGAAGCTGCCTTTTACACATTGCTGCAGGCGATCTATCGTAGTTGTAAGAATTGTAGTCTGATGCACAACGAGATCCTCCACAATTCCACATCTACAATGTAACAACACATTAACTAATTCCGATTCATTATAGGAACTTTAATTTTAACTTTACGATTCTATTTAAAAATACAGTTGACTAGATTGTTAAAATGTCATATTTAACTAGATTGATGTAAATACAGTTGACAAGATTGTTATAATTCTTCGCAGTTATATTTGCTCCTTTTTTCTCCAAAGTCAAATCAGAATAAGATATTAATTAAATCAATTAAATCTATACACTAATCGATAATGTCAGTTTTCAGTTTTCATCTTAAATATCGTAATTGAAATTACAACAATTTTGCTATTGATATTGCAACTCTATGACATTTTGCTATTTACACATTCTTTTTTATAACACCAATAAAGAATTCAAATGATGGAATACGCCCTTCATACAATTAACTGCATTTTATCATTTCACAAGAGTACTTAAAGAGTTATATTGCCACTTCACACAGTTTGGCTATATTTTATCGCTTCACCAAAGTTTTTTAAATACTGATCATTGGAAACCGGATACACCTGATAGCTAATATAACTTAATAAAAGTAATGTCTGAATTAGGCTGCAGACGTTTCCAGAAATGTCTGATACACAACGTGGGCCAAAGTATCCTACTGTAGAATCGGAGACTCAAGGAAGGTATTAATAGGATGTCGGTTCACCTTTTGCATCAATCACAGCTTACTTCCATAAGGTTTTCATGCACTCGTGTCCAGAAGTTAAGCTTAATCAATATCAATGAGGTGAAACGTGATGTGTGTTTAATTAAACATGCCTTAGTTTAGTAAAAAATTTATGAAATAGACAAAAAGAACATTGCTTTTACGTGCACGAAACAAGGGGAAAATGGTACTAGTATGGGATATGGTCTCCCCTAGCGGCCACAAAAACCGTACATCTCCATTCCATGCTTTTAATGAGGTTGTTCAAGAGCTTGGTTGGAAACAAGTCCCACTGCTGGGGAAGGCAAAGTTTTGAACTTTGGGATGGTCATTGGAGGAGTTTGAGGGAACGCAATTCGTTTTTTTCTTGAAGCGGCTGCAAGCTGATTAGACACCTGTCTGGGTAGGTAGGATCCTCTGACGTCTTGCAGTTATTTGCAAATACCAATCATATTCAGTGATTGTAACCCTTGGGCGAACTTACACTGGTCGGCGTGTTACATGCCCTGTCTTGGAACCGTCTCTAAAGTCTGAAAATCACACTTTTGTGGAATATTCAGTGAAACTCCAGAAACTCTTTTTGACTTGACTGCATCAGGTCTTCCGATTATTCTACCCTGACAAAATCAACTTGGCGTCTATGGTCAAATGCAAAATTCTCCTAGCGTGGCTTGCAGGAGTGTATAATGTGATCCGATGTATTACTCTACTGTATTTATTGCATATTGATCACTTTCCATAAATTTCCATTTCTCAGATATTCCGACGTGAAATGATATTTAACCGTCTAACAGATTTACATGATATTTACATCTAACGTTTGTCGTTTTACTGGTTCTGAACCTTTAAATTTTACTTTTTACAATTATGCTTAACTTTTATGAGGAAATCGAAGAAGAAAAGGAACAGGCTTGAAAAAATAGACATTTAACCAAAAGCTTGTAAAAATAGCCACAAAAACTCAGTTTCTCCGTCTCTTTTTCAAAAGTAGCTGTAGCATCAAAGCAGTCAACAAAATGCTGGATTTTGTCAGTTATGTAGGCCAAAGCAAAAGAAAACGAACACTGGAATCCGTGACATACAGTTTACTATGTCAAGCAAAGGCACCTTATGCACTTCCTCCTATGGATTTTTGCGCCTTGCGCTCTTAAACGACGCTCGAACAAAGATTAGGGGAGCTGGAATCTAATTTGCACTTGACATTGACATCGAGGATATCCGGCTTGTGAGTAGCCGCAAGTCCGTGGAAACCCTTGTGAGCTCTCGATAACCTGCTGCTAGCGACAATGCCCAAACATGTTGAAAAATGGGCATATTTTCCCATTGTCAAATCGACTGCGGATCTTTGGCAAACCCGATTCTGTAGCATGGAGCTCCCGACAAACCGTCACGGTGCTAACAATGGATCTCGCGGCTTGCTGGACGTTCTCTGTTAATCTGATTGAATGTCTACCACTGCCATGACATTGTTTTCGCTCCTGTAGAGTTCAATTTTCGGCCATCACCCATTGTTTTTTGCCAGGTTCAAATTATAACTAATAATGACAGCCTATCTGAACCAGTTTGGACGGCGGCCATGTTCAGTTGTGTTACAAAATAACAGCTTCTGTAATTTGATAAATTTGTGGGACTTTTGATTATTACTTATAGTACGTGGTTTTTATACAAAGCATAAACCAGCACGCTTTTAGGAGTGTCCGGTTCAAATGATCATTAAGTCTATATGAAAAATGAAACATGCTGAAATCCTGCATTCGAACAATTCCCCATTTTTTTTATTTTTTTACTTTTTATTATTATTATTTTGCTTTGCTTCACCTGGAATGCTACATATATTTTGCCGGTGAAATACCATGTTTTGGAGCTCGATAACTTTGTTAGAACAAACTTACCGAGGTAAAAAATATGTTTAGGCTCGGATGACGTTCGTGATAATGGTTTTGAAGTAATATGAATTTTATGATTATATTCATTGATTAAATCAGAAAATTATTTAAAAGTCTTTGTAATTTTTTCTAATAAATGACTCGAATCGTAATTAAAAATCATAATTTTTAATCGGAGGGAACCCTCTTTGTTGATACAGAATTATATTAAGATATACGGATATTGACTCATGATTGAAAGAACAGAATATAATTAAAAATGACTGGAGCTTTTGAAACTTTAAAATTAAACATTAGCATTTTAATTTTACATTAGAAATTAATTAATTTTGATGAATATTTATTTCATTGCACTCAATTATAATAACGCCATCTCTTCAAATAATGATATTCTTTTTAATAACAATTCAAACTGCGGTTATTTTAGACTAAGATAAAAAATGATATATATTTAGACGAGTACTCTAAACTTTTATATAATATTAATGGTGAATACTGAATATACATTCGCGGTCTGAAATAGATGTACACTCTAACTATAGTCATTCCAATATAATAAAGTTTCACTATAGCGAAATTTAATATTTTCTGAGAACTTTTATATTTAAAAATTTACATTTAAATTCCATGTAATCATTACTTATTTAGTTTAAATTTTTTAAAAAACTTTTTGTTGCTTTAATATCGTATTATTTATTTACCTTCGGAATTTATCGCGGAGAACGTGGATTTCAAACGGAAGAACTCGCCCGAATTGATTCGACTGTTGACGGTTAAGCACGAGTAACCGGGGCAACGACGACTGGCAACGACATCCGGCGACAATTTCTCCCAATGCAGCAGCAGGGAAATTATCGATAATTTTCTCTTTTAGCTTTCTTTCTAATTAAATATATTTGATTACTTTCTTGATCATTTTCAATGATTGTATTTTAGGTTTTATAACAAAAATTCGAAATAGATAATAAAATGTTGCAATTAGGGGTCGTTCATAAATTACGTAACGCAAAATTGGTTCAATTTTTACTCTCCCTCCTCTTTGTAACGCACACACAATGCACGTCCGGATTCGAAAATTACGTAACGCTGCCCTTGACTCCCTCCCCCCTTCACTGATTTCCAATTTTTATTATGTTCCAATTTATTTTTCGAAGCATAGGCAAATTTAAGTAACAAAGAGAAATTAAACTTTATGAGCAAGAGTTTATGTGATTATACAGGGTGTTTTTGAATTGAGTACAGATATTTTGGGAGATGATAGAAGAGGTCCTTAGAAGTATTTTTTGTCATATGAACATGGGGTCCCCGCAGCTCCGTTTACTTACAATACTGCATTGAACAATCAAATGACACCGGGACGCAGTGTACGTTTGTAGGCCTAGATTATTTTATTTTTAACAATTAACAGAAGCAACCTACTGTATGACTTTTACAGTAATTGTTCGAAATGACCGCCATTTGCTTCATAGCACAATTCGCAACGCCTTATGATGGATTGATGTACGCGTGGAAACAGTTGATTAGCACGGTCGCTGATGTCACCTGCTGCCGCGACAACACGAGCCGCCAATTCTTCTTCGGTATCTACGGGTTCGGAGTACACCATTGATTTTATGCTTCCCCATAAAAAAAAATCCATCGGTGTAAGATCTAGCGATCTCGGTGGCCAAGCAACTGGTCCGTCACGACCAATCCAACGACCAGGATATGTCTCATTTAGGTAATCTCTAACTGCTCTTGTGTTATTACAGTTATTACAGTAGATTGCTTGTGTTTATTGTTAAAAATAATATAATCTAGGCCTACCAACGCACACTGCGTCCCGGTGTCATTTGATTGTTCAATGCAGTATTGTAAGTAAACGGAGCTGTGGGGACCCCATGTTCATATGACAAAAAATACTTCTAAGGACCTCTTCTATCATCTCCCAAAAACTCTGTACTCAATTCAAAAACACCCTGTATATCAGATATAAATATACGTGACAAGATAGTAATCATACTTTTTACATATGAAAAAGCGCAGCAAGAGGCGTAAATTGGCTTGCAATGTGTAAAAATTAACATGAGGAATGTGTTAACTGTGCAATGTGATGGAATAAAACCCAAGCCATCAATAATCTGCAAATTCTGCAATGCGTCTAAACGATTAAATAATTTTTTACTTGGTTGGTTAGTTGGAGTTTTAAGGACGCGTCACTACTGTGGTCATTTTCGCCCTGCACGCAAGGTTAATATTTACAAAAAATAAAACAAATCTCAACACCAACAATAAAAATATTTATTTATACAACTTACCAATAACAAAAAGCAGGTAATCACACTATCCAACATCAACAATAGCTACAAATCACATAGGATTAATAAACACTACATAATGGACATCCATCTAAAATAAGTAATAAAATTTTACCCTAAAGATTAAAAGCTCTCATTCTTAAAATGCGGAAACTAAAGGAAAAGGGAAAGAAAAAATCCGCGACCTGGACTCGAACCAACGCTGGCAACGCTCTAACCAATTGAGCTAACCAAGGGACCACGATTCCAGGTCGAGTCCAGGTCGCGGAATATTTCCTTCCCCTTTCTCTTTGTATTCACGATTTGTTTGAAGTATATTACTAACTTCTCTTAGAGTTGAATTTTCATCAATTTATTTGATGGTTTAAAGGTAGGAGAATTCCCGACCTTCGAGCTGGGCCTGTTCTGCCGATTGAGCTAATTTGTGACTTCAAGGAAGTTCATATTGTTAACAATTTGGCGGTTCATTGTCCGAGTTAGCTAAGTTGGTTAGAGCGTTGCCTGCGATAGACAAGGTCCCTGGTTCGAGTCCAGGTCGCGGAATTTTTCCTTCCCTTTTCTCTTTGTATTCACGATTTCTTTGAAGTATATCTTCAGTATATTATCTCTTTGAATACGGAAACTAGATTCACATTTAAAAACAATTAAAACTATCCTTTGTTATGCTTGTAGGTTTCAGCCATCTCATTTTCTGATTTATCCACCTCAAGCTCAGAAGATGAAGCAAATAATTGCTTTGAGCCTTCTGGTGAAGCTTCTTCTCCTTGGGCATCATTTCGTCGCTTTCTCAAGCCCGCGTTTTTAGTTATTCGTGCGTTTTGTTACATTCTTTTTCTTGGGCTTGAACTGTTACAATGATCTTTACATTTCTCCGTGTATTTCTCGGGATCTCTTTGACAACAGGATTCCGTCTCTCTTAGGATATGATAACTTTCTATTCTCATGACTTCATTCTAGGCTATGAAAGATTTTCAAAATCTGTTTTCGTCAGTCGATGAATATGGTTCATGGCACGAACCAGTTACGAATATTATCTAAATCGATTCATTGGCACGTGCACAAATGGTACCTCTATTTTCCCGCCTAGCAATTTTCAATAGGAAGATATATTGAGTAATATATCAAACAAATCGTAATGTCGAGATAAATGTGGTTATTCATTATTATTTTCGTCAGTCGATGAATATGGTACATGGCACGAATCAATCACAAATATTATCTAAATCTGTTCAATAGCACGTGCACAAATGGTACCTTTACGACCCCACCTAGCAATTTTCAATGGAGAGATATGTTAAGTAATATATCAAACAAATCGTAATGACGAAATAGAAACGGATATAAATTACTATTTTCGCCAATTGATAAATATGGTTCCGGGAATGAACCATTTTGAAAATGGTTGTAATCGAAATAATGGCACGTGCTCTAATGATACTCTTATGACACCCTCAAAATATGACATGTAATATATCAAACGACTTGGAATGATGTGTCATGAATGAATATAACGTAAAATTAATGATAGTCGAAATTGGTTCCAAGGAACCTGGTTTAGTGGAACCATTATGGCTCATTGGAACCATTATAGCATCAAATGATTTGGAATGAGTTTTAATGAATGAATATAACGTGAAATTAACAATAGTCGAAATTGGTTTCAAGAAACCTGGTTTAAAAAAACCATAATGGTTTATTGGAACTTTCAATGCTAAAATATGGCATGTAATATATCAAACGACTTGGAATGATGTGTCATTAATGAATATAACGTAAAACTAACGATAGTCGAAATTGGTTTCAAGGAATCTGGTTTAGTGGAACCATGATGGTTCATTGGAACTTTCAATGCTTAAATATAACATGTAATATTTAAAACGACTTAGAATGATGTGTCATGAATGAATATAACGTAAATTTAATGATAGTCCAAATTGGTTTCAAGGAAGCTGGTTTAGTGGAACCATGATGGTTCATTGGAACATTCTATGCTATAATAATGCATTCAAATGACTTGGAATGATGTGTCATGAATGAAAATAAAGTAAAATTATTGATAGTCCAAACTGATTTCAAGGAACCTGTTTAGTGGAACCATTATGGTTCATTGGAACTTTCAGTGCTAAATATGGTATGTAATATATCAAACGACTTACAGTGATGTGTCATGAATGAATATAACGTAAATTTAATGATAGTCCAAATAGGTTTCAATGAATCTGGTTTAGTGGAACCATTCTGGTTTAGTGCAACCATTATGGTTCATTGGAACTTTCAATGCTAAAATATGGCATGTGATATATCAAAGGATTTGGAATGATGTGTCATGAATGAATATAACGTAAAATTAATGATAGTCGAAATTGGTTCAAAGGTACGTGGTGTAATGGTATCTTTATGGCAGATTAGAAACTAACAATGTTAACATAGGGCTGTTTAAAAATGTCGTTTCGCGAATTGTTTAGTTTAACCTTTCGGTACTTGGTTATTTCATTCCTTAATGGTTTATTTTCTTCAGATCCAGCATTGCTTCCTCCTTTATTTTTGTCAGATACAGAATTGCTTCCTCCTTTACTTTCGTCAGATCCAGCATTGCTTCTTCTTTTATTTTCGTGATCCCCATTACCGCTTCCTCCTTTACTTGTCGAGTCCAACTAATCGCTTTTTAGAATCCTACACGAACAGACTCTGCGGTGTCCAAGCTTCTCATGGACCATAACCCATTCAGATCCATTGGATATGTGAAACGTTGCAGTCACTTCTTTCAAGGAAATGTGACGGTTTTCTCTGATTGTGTTAATGTCCTCGATAATGGCTGATGTGCCTGCTAACTCAGGCCGCCCAGAACGCTGTTTATCGGAAAGTCTTCCTTCCGAAACATTTTATACCATTTGCATACTTTGGAATAGTCCAAACCGTACACTTCCACTATTTCCCCATGAATTTCAGCAGTACCTTTTACATATAGAAACTTTATAACAGCTCGCTGTTCTTCCACTGTAGACGATGTGATAGCGGCGGTATTTGTAAAACGAATGGTAGCACGTGGTGCGCGTGCGCAAGGACAATTCTTGTTATCTAATGTCTGTGCATGTACTCAGCTTGGTTATGTTAATTTTTACACAATGACTTATTTCCTCCGTTAAAAAATAAACCATTAAGGAATGACACAACCAAGTACCGAAAGGTTTAACTAAACCATTCCGCGAAACTATATTTTTAAACATCTCTGTTAAAATTGTAAGTTTCTAATGGACCATAACGATACCATTACACCACGTACCTTTGAACCAATTTCGACAATCATTAATTTTACGTTACATTCATTCATGACACATCATTCCAAGTCGTTTGATATATTAAATGCCATATTTTAGCATTGAAATTTCCAATGAATTACAATGGTTCCACTAAACCAGGTTCCTTGAAACCAATCTGGACTATCATTAATTTTACGTTATATTCATTCATGACACCTCATTCCAAGTCGTTTGATATATAACATGCAATATTTTAGCAATGAAAGTTCCAATGAACCATAATAGTTCCACTAAACCAGATTCCTTGAAACCAATTTGGACTATCATTAATTTTACGTTATATTCATTCATGACACATCATTCCAAGTCGTTTGATATATTAAATGCCATATTTTAGCATTGAAATTTCCAATGAACTATAATGGTTCCACTAAACCAGGTTCCTTGAAACCAATCTGGACTATCATTAATTTTACGTTATATTCATTCATGACACATCATTCCTAGTCGTTTGATATATTACATGCCTTATTTTAGCATTGAAAGGTCCAAAGAACCATAATGGTACCACTAAACCAGAATGGTTCCACTAAATCAGGATCCTTGCAACCAATTTGAACTATCATTAATTTTACGTTATATTCATTCATGACACCTCATTCCAAGTCGTTTGATATATTACATGCCATATCTTAAGATTGAAAATTTTTGAGGATGTCATATGGGTACCATTAGAGCACGTGCCATTATTTCGAATACAACATTTATCAAAATGGTTCATTTCCTGAACCATATTTATCAATTGGCGAAAATAGTAATTTATATCCGCTTCTATCTCGTCGTTACGATTTGTTTGATATATAACTTATTATATCTCTCTATTGAAAATTGCTAGGTGGGGTCGTGAAGGTACCAATTGTGCACGTGCTAGTGAACCGATTTAGATAATATTTGTGATTGGTTCGTGCTATATACCATATTCATCGATTGACGAAAATAGTAATGAATAAACCATTAAGGAATGACATAACCAAGTACCGAAAGGTTAAACTAAACCATTCGCGGAACTATATTTTTAAACCGCTCTATTTTAACATTGGAAGTTTCAAATGGACCATAATGATACTATAAAACCACGTACCTTCGAAATAATTTCAATTATCATTAATTTTATCTTATATTCATTCATGACACCTCATTCCAAGTCGTTTTATATATTACATGCTATATTTTAGCAATGAAAGTTCCGAAGAATCATAATGGTTCCACTAAACCAGGTTCCTTGAAAACAATTTCGACTACCATTAATTTTACTTTATATTCATTCTTGATACATCATTCCAAGTCGTTTGATATATTACATGCCATATTTTATCATTGAAAGTTCCAATGAATCATACTGGTTCCACTAAACCAGGTTCCTTGAAACCAATTTCAACTATCATTAATTTTACGTTATATTTATTCATGACACATCATCCCAAATCGTTTGATATATTACATGCCATATTTTAGAATTGAAAGTTCCAATGAGCCATAATGGTTTCACTAAACCAGTTTTCCTGAAAACAATTTCGACTACCATTAATTTTAGTTTATATTCATTCTTGACAGATCATTCCAAGTCGTTTGATATATTACATGCTATATTTTAGCACTGAAAATTTTTGAGGGTGTCATAAGGGTACTATTAGAGCACGTGTCATTGTTTCGATTTCAACCATTTTCAAAATGGTTCATTCCCGGAACCTTATTTATTATTTGGCGAAAATATTAATTTATATCCGCTTCCATCTCGTCATTACGATTTGTTTGATATATTACTTAATATATCTCTCTATTGAAAATTGCTAGGTGGGGTCGTAAAGGTACCATTTGTGCACGTGCTATTGAACAGATTTAGATAATATTTGTGATTGAATCGTGCCATGTACCATGTTCATCGACTGACGAAAATAATAATGAATAACCCCATCTATCTCGTCATTACGATTTGTTTGATATATTACCTTATATATCTTCCCATTGAAAATTGGTAGGTGGGAAAATAGAGGTACCATTTGTGCACGTGCCAATGAACCGATTTAGATAGTATTTGTAACTGGTGCACGTGCCAATGAACCATATTCATCGACTGACGATAACAGATTTTGAAAATCTTTCATAGCATCGGAGGAGTTTGAGTTACAGACAGACAGACAGACAGACACGTTCCCCACACAGATAGCCTAAAGCACCTTTCGATACTTAATAAACCATTAAGGAATGACATAACCAATTACCGAAAGGTTAAACCAAACCATTCGCGGAACTATATTTTTAAACCGCCCTATGTTAACATTGGGGTCATTCCACGTCAGTTCAGGCAGGCATTGGCACTGACCTCTCGGATTTTAATGAAATTTGGTATACACAATTGCCCTAGGGAGTTGGTAATGAATGCCAAATATTATTATTTCATTTTTATGTAAGTTACGGACATTTAAAATTTGCGAAATTTGAGTGGGGGCCTTATCTATGATGTACTGTAACCCAGCTTTGGAAAGATGTGATTGGTGACATATGAAAGCTCTTTAACTGTAGATTCTATATGAAATTTTTAAAATTATATTACGCATGCACAAATATTTGAATTTAATAAAAATATTTTATTTATGCAAATATCTCAAAAGGTGGGTATTGTTTTTTCGTTAAAAAATTATTAATATCTCACACATACTTTCATAAAAACAATACAAAAAATTCAAAACTGTGTTTTGCTCCGTTTTGAAGATATTAATTTTTAAGCTTGAGCTCCAAGCAGCGGGAGTCAGGTAGTAGGGACTTGACTACTCGTACAGGGAAGAGACAGCGTGTAACCTTGGGACCATTCATTTATTTACGTTTTATTATTTATATAAATAGTATTATTAATTAAAATTACACGAAAAAATAAAATCAATAGTGGCATAACAATAATAATTATATCAATAGGAAAGATTTTTCTTAGAACTTCAGATTTTTTTTCAGAAGACAGAAAGGTATTGAGCACCTGTTAAATAAGAAGATAATTTAGTAAGAAAATAAAAATTTGCATTATGATTTAAAGACAGTATATTTACTTTACATTTTTCAGAGTCAGTCACTTCTGAGTTACCCTGAAGGAAGAGATGAATTGCAGAGGTAGCTGAAGTTGATACAGGCTTCATTATACAGGTGATTCAAAAGTTAGTGTGGAAATGTGTACAGCACACTTCAATGTACTTTCTGCAGGACGTCTTTGCTGATCGAATCATCTCGCGTGGCATCTGACCTGCACGCTCGCCGGACCACACACCTCTCGATTTCTTCCTTTAGGGTGCCTTGAAAGGTAAAGTGTATGCAAACAATCCGCACACTTTGCCTGAGCTGAAGGAGGAAATCGCAACTGAAGTTCAGCAAATCTTACCAGCCATATTGAGCAGTGTTTCACAATGTGCAACTGCATCGTCATGCAGGGATTGAATGAACTTTTATATCGTCATCAAGGATTGAATGTCCCTTAAGGTGCTTTTACTTCTTTGGAAAGTTGTGAAAGTCGCAAGGTGCAAGATCATTCATCTTTGAACTGCAGTTTTTCATCTTTGAACTGTAGGCGCTGCAACACCTCTTATGTGTGGCGATTGTTTGCGGGCGAGCGTTATCGTGCTGCAAGAAGATGGTCCAAAGCTGCCATTCAATCCTGGTGTCAACAACAACCCCGGACTTCCTCTCCGACGGGTTCATCCGAGTGGTCAAACGTTCGTGCAATGCGTGGAAAGGGATGGGGATAATGTCGAAAAGTGAATAGTGCATTACATAGGACAAATCTAAGTATCAGATACAAAAAGAATTTTGAAATTCGGTTAACAATTATAAAAATAACAGCCATGGAGGCATTAGTTTTCGATCAGCCTTTGTATCTTCTCTACATTTATTGAATTTTCTACATTAACAGCTGTAGAATGTTTAAGACAATCGGATATTACCAAAAAATTTATATTTCTTAGGATGCCTTGTCCATGTGAAGAATTGTAACATACAAACGGATGTATTGTAGCTTGGAACTCGAGCTTTAAAAATTAATATCTTCAAAACGGAGTAAAACACAGTTTTGAATTTTTTGTATTGTTTTTATGAAAGTGTGTGCAAGATATTAATAATCTTTTAACGAAAAGAAAATACCCACCTTTTGAGATATTTGCATAAATAAAATATTTTTATTAAATTCAAATATTTGCGCATGCGTAATATAATTTTAAAAATTTCATATAGAATCTACAGTTAAAGAGCTTTCATATGTTACCAATCACATCTTTCTAAGTAAAATACAATCGAAGTTACAGTACTTCATAGACAAGGCCCCCACGAAAATTTCGCAAATTTTAAATGTCCGTAACTTCCATGAAATGAAAAAAAAAATGATAATATTTGGCATTCATTACCAACTCCCTAGGGCAATTATGTATATCAAATTTCATTAAAATCCGAGAGGTCAGTGCCAAAAGTACAAAATTTCTGCCTGAATTGACGTGGAATGACCCATTGGAAATTTCTAATGAACCATAATGATACCATTAAACTACGTACCTTTGAAATAATTTCAACTATCATTAATATTACGTTATATTCATTCATGACACATCATTCCAAGTTGTTTGATATATTACATGTCATATTTTAGCATTGAAGGTTCCAATCAACTATAATGGTTCCACTAAACCAGGTTCCTTGAAACCAATTTCGATTATCGTTAATTTAACGTTATATTCATTTATGACACATCATTCCAAGTCGTATGATATATTACGTGTATATTTTAGCATTGAAAGTTCTGATGAACCATAATGGTTCAACTAAACCAGCTTCCTTGAAACCAATTTCGACTATCGTTTATTTTACCTTATATTCATTCATGACACATCATTCCAAGTCGTTTGATATATTACATGCCATATTTTAGCACTGAAAATTTTTGAGGGTGTCATAAGGGCACGTGTCATTGTTTCGATTTCAACCATTTCAAAATGGTTCATTTTCGGAACCTTATTTATTAATTGGCGAAAATAGTAATTTATATCCGCTTCTATCTCGTCATTACGATTTATTTGATATATTACTTAATACATTGAAAATTGCTAGACGGGGTCGTAAAAGTACCATTTGTGCACGTGCTATTGAACAGATTTAGATAATATTTGTGATTGATTCGTGCCATGTACCATGTTCATCGACTGACGAAAATAATAGAGAGGTTAAGCACCACGTAAACGCGAAAGTGACGCGATTTGTTTGATATATTACTCGTATCTTCCCATTGAAAATTGCTAGGCGGGAAAATAGAGCACGTGCCAACGAACCGATTTAGATAATATTTGTAACTGGTTCGTGCCATGAACCATATTCATCGATGACGAAAACAGATTTTGAAAATCTTTCATAGCGTCGGAGGAGTTTGAGTTACAGACAGACAGACACGTTTCCCCACACTGATAGCATAAACCATCTTTCGGTACTTAATAAATGCCGTTACTTTCTGATATCCTCTCGTATTAAGCTAACAACCCTCTCGGCCCCCACCCACCAACGAGGCAAACAAGGGGATGCCATTGGCTTCAAGTATACAAGTATAGTGGCTAGAAGGGACTACACCAAGAGCATATAATACAACTACACCAAGAGCACATAAGGACCATACTGTATTACCATCATTATGTGTTCTTGACTACACATGGCAAAGATATGCAGGGCCTAAAACCAGAACTCCAAGGAGCCCCGACCAGCCGCTTATATAGTTTTAACAGGCTAAAAAAAAAACTATATATAGTCAGGTTCCAGTCTTTGCGAGAAGCAGGGGCCAAAGTGATGTGTCGTTCCTCCGAATATAGGTGCCCCCGGAGGGTAAAAAGTTTCACGGTTTTCACTAAATGTTCAATGTGAAAAATAGTGTTATGTTTAACATTTGCAAAAAAAAAAAAAGTCAAAACAAGAAGCAAGAAAAAATAACTGCGACAGAACTATAACAGTGAATGCTTGTTCTATCGGCAAAGGTGCCGAGTCCCTATATTTAATTGCCCATCCCGAATGCAGTCATGCATTGAATTTATCTTATTTTAATAATTTATTTATTAAGGAATTTGCATGCGAAAAAAGCACGAAAGTCCACACAAGCTACACGGGGGTGGCCATGATTTTACAGCAGATGTTGATTTGTACAGGGACACTGCTGGGTAGTTTTACCAACTCTTAATTCACTACAATTACCCTTATCAATCCTTATAACTGATATTCAACTCTCCACTAAAAATGCTTTTTTTTTTTTTTTTTTTTTTTTTTTTTAATAGAATAAAGGGTTTCGTACCTGTAATAGTTATTCAACATTTATAGGGACTTTGGGGGTCATGCTAACAATAATTCTATAATTAAAAAGTCTGAAAAAATAAAATGAAGTAACTGAGGTTGGAAAGAGATAAATATTCTTGGTTTTCTTTGTTGATAAATATAAGTCAGAAATTTAGTCCAAAATATATCTCGAAAGAAGCATTACGTAACCCCAGACCTGCCCCTCCCCCTACCCATTTGTAATGCTGTCGAAAACACCCTTCCCCCTCAGAGCACCAAGCTGTGCGTAATTTCTGGACGACCCCTTCTGCAACATGAAAAAATACTTTAGGCTGTTCCTTATTTCATTTCTTAATATTAAAAACTTCCATTAATAAACTCGTTTTGAAAATACCCGGAACCAAGTGCATAGGGAATCTCTTGATCTGAAATCGCGGAATTGAAATCTTGCCGTAGGTGAATAAGTCATGAGACATTGTAATATCAGGATATTATAAATAAATACCTAGTCCTTTTACAAATCGCCACCTTTTGGTCGAAAAGACGTTTTTATCACAATTCGAGGAATCCTAACCATTTTTTTAATTCGACTTTCAGATTTTCAACCATAATTAAGGCTCCCATTCGTCCCGATTTTGGCGATTTAGTAAAAGTCCCGCCTAAATTTTGAATGTCCTCTTAGCAAAATTTTTAACCATTATAATCCTACAAGGAGGGAAAAACCTGATTATGCACAATGATTCGAATTGTTAATTTTTTTTGCTTAATTCCTAAAGGAAATGAAAAATTTTATCTTCCGTAACTAGAACGAAAATCGAAATTCTTTTCTTTCATTTTAATCATTTAATTATTTTTAATAATTGCTTACTTAATGCTTCCTCAATTACAGAGGTTTGAGATGACTTCATTTCCACTGCATATTTTTCTACATTTGCAAAAGAGCATAGATTGTACAGATTTTGATATACGTACATTTGAAGTAAATGCTAAGTTAAAGCGGATATGATCAAAAATAGACTCCTTCCTCTCGTTGAACTTCAGTGTGCAAGTTGTATTTCACCAGAAAGCATCTAGAACCATGTTCTTCGACAACAAGAGCGTCTTTTTCTACTTATGTACAGTACTGGTACTTCCGACACTCATAGATTCGTCCAATTCTATTGTTTTTAAAGATATACAAGGTAATGTATGAAAGAGCATCTTCTTTTGACGCCGTGAACGTATATAAACGTTAAGTAGAATCTTTTGGTTTAGAAGTAGATTGCATGATCAAAAGAAAATACATATAGTACATAATAGAAAGTTTTTATTTGCATGAAAATGGTCGCTCCGGGAACGAGGACATTCACATCCATGGCAATTACTTCCACACTTCTAGTAGCAACCCACTTTAAAATGGTGTTCATTGATGGCATAGAACCATTCCGAGCAATCTGATATTGCAACCGCACTTTTGCATTTGAAGAAATATGTATAGCAAAGATGCTGCTCAGAATGGTTCTATCCCTATCGACCACTTAACCGACGGCATTTCCCTCGAGCAAAGGGAGATAAAGTCATATTTGAATCTGCACAGATAATTTCGGCTTTATCCATTGCCTTCTGTTTGAAATTCAATGATATCGCATTTGAAATAACTTCCTCTGAGTTTCGATAATTTTTTTTTTTTACGAATGTAATTTTAAAATTACATTGATTATAAGTGATCACTTTCGCTCAAAAAATTCTTTTTTACCATCCAGCGGCTATTTTTTTCTTTTTTCCTCTTCCAATTAGTTCTCTCGAAGCAATTTAGGTTGTCAGGTAAGTAACAGGATATAAAACGAATTTATTACAGAAAAAACAGGATATGAAAATATCAGGAAATAAAACGAACTGCTTTGTCGACCTACACCTACCTGCCCACGCGTTTGTAACAGATGTTTAATTTAATGATATTAAATGAAGAACTTTTAATCTTTAAAAAAAAAATTAACTGAAGAAAATTTATTTCTGCTTTGTATTTGCTTTATATTTCTGCTTTCTGAGAAGAAATGATAGCTTTAGATCAGTAAGGTAAATGAAATATTGTAAAAATTCCAAGGAGGAACTTCAGCTGAGGTACTAGCTGATATGCCCGGCGTTGCTCGGGCTGTTTGTTGGACGAAATTTTGCAATATCCGAATTTGAATAGAGTATGAGCACATGAAAAATTCTTAGAATTAATACATCAAATATTCACTTTAGAAAAGCGATAAAATTCTTTAAAATGCTCTTACTAGAATTCTATGTATAATTGGGTTTTGGCCAGGAAATAAATTTCGACATTACATTCTTAACTTTTTAAAATATCAAAGAAAGACTATGAGTATTGAATTATTTCTGTCTATATTAAAAATACTTCATAAATGGATTGAGAGAGTTAAGGAACTCTGTTTACAGCCCCGTCATCATCCCTCTTCAAAATGTAACTGTTTGAATAGCATTGTATTCAGTCGCAGAGTCTGGAATCATGTAAATAATAATAATTATTAACTGGAGATGTGTCTCCAAGCACAGGTAATGATTTTTCAATTGAAAAATCATTACCTGGAATCATGTTCTGAATGTGGCTGTTCATATTGACAGACTCAATTTTAGCAGCAAGGATGGTCCTCTCGCACAATATAATAAAATTGTACCGAGGCGAAAACTGTAAATTAAATTTTTTTGAGAAAAAGTGATTGCTACATGTATTATAAACGATACTGAAACTCAAACAACAGTTTTTAGAATTTTTATATGGTTATAAATGATACGGAAGTCTAAAAAACAGTTTTTAGGATTTTTGTCTGTTTGTCTGTATCTCTGTTTATATGTTCAGTTGTTATTTAATTGCTAGACATTAAAGTGATCAACGAGGACTGATGAGGAGCGTAGTTGTTCGCGCGAAGTTTTGCCAAATTTATGACTCTTTTAACACCTAGACGTAACTATTATAATTTTGTTTCGTGTTTTTTTAATTAATTTGAAACTTGCCAGCACGAGAACAATTTCACGATAAAAAGAATGTATAAGTGAATCTAAATTTTTTCCTAAAACTAATCATCGATAATTGAGATTTTTTTTCATCTTTTGCAATAGATGTTAAACTTTTATTTTTGTATAAATGTAAAATGTGTATAGACTGCTAAATTTAATCTCTTTGGCTATTGGCTTTAGGTTTCCCTTTTTGCTGAAAAAGTGAAAAAATCATTTCTCGAACTTGCTATCAGCTGATCAAATAATCACATTTATTATGAAAATTAAACGTTAATGTGCTTTTTTTTAACCTCCTTTATCTAATATACAAATAAAAGCTTGGTATGCTATCCAGCATTAGCCATCTTTACATTTCTTCTTAATAAGCTGAAAAGTATCGTAAATTGTACCTCTGCTGATTCAATCGTTGGTAAAAACATGGCCGACGCCCCGAGTTGTCGCAACTCTCCTTATAGGCACACTAAATAGTATGTCGACTGCTTTGTGAGCGCAGGGCCGTATCCAGGGGGGGTTCGGGGGGTTCGAAAGAACCCCCCATTCTATGAAAAAGTCCATAATTTATTAAGTAAATTATCAAGAAGTAAATTATATAAATGAATAATAGTTTGTACAGTTTTTAAAATAAATATATTTAATTATTAAACACAAAGTGGGCCAAGAAGGGATTGAATACTTCTTTGCAAAAAGTGCACTGATGTTTTTAAATGTTAGCCCAAAGAAATTCGCACTGTTAGTTAATATCACACAACAAGAAGTACCACACTTAGGACAAAGAAATGATATTATTGATTTTTGTAAGACTTAGGTCATCCAGTCATAATGCACTTAGCCACTTTTATCTGTCTTTAACAGACATCATTAAATGCCTGGAGTTAATTGGTTTTGGCCAACATACTGATACATATTCTAATGATTTTGCATCAGAATGGGATAGAGAGAGCAAACAAAAAGCAACTGACTTGTTGTCTAGCCTTGCAAATTTTGATTTTATTATTATTTTTTTTGTAATTTACCAAACATTATCTCATTTACAAGGAATTACAAAAAAGCTTCAAAGTAGAACAATTGAAATGTTAAGCGCTTATACTGAAATTAATGGAATTAAGCATTTCTATTGTGAAATGCGTAGTTCAGTGGAGAATCAGTTCAAAAAAATATTTGATCATGCTTCACGATTGGCTGAGAAAATTGATGTTGATGTCACTGCACCACACATTGCTAAAAGACAGATTTATAGGTCAAATGCACCTTCTGTTTCTACCGAAGATTAATATTTAAAAAATTTGATGGATCCATTTCTTGATCAAATTATACAAGAACTAACAACTCAGTTTTCACCTATTGCAGTCATTGTCTTTGTTAAAACTTGTCCCCCAAGTTTGTAATACTGACAAAAACATCACTTTCAGTCTAGAGGATGCCCAAACTTTTAGCCATTTAGTAACTGATTCTCCAGAAATTGTTTGCAAGAGTTTTTACGTTGGAAAAAAATGGTCAACAGTAGAAATTGAAGAATTACCAACTTCTTGCTCATCAGCCTTAGCTAACTCCTAATTTACATTCTTTATTAGAAAATGTTTGTTCTTTACCAGCAACTTCATGTGAATGTGAAAGATTATTCAGTGGATACGACGACTCCACACTTATCTGCGAAAGTCTATGAGTGAAGACAGACTCTCGGCTCACTTATTATTATATTTATATGAGTTAATATATAAAATGTATACGATTATGGGAAAAAAGAACCCCCCTGTATTTATTGCTGGCTACGGCCCTGTGAGCAGAGCATATTTTCGAGCTCTTCGAGTACAACAAAGTTTGTATATATTAATGGACAGCTGTATGTCGCTTGCTCTCGTGTAACTAGCCCTGGCTCTCTATTTATTTTGGCTCCCGAAGGTAAAACAACGAACGTTGTTTGTCCTGAAATTTTTTCATAATTTTTTGTCTTTTCCATTAATTCTATGCATCCATAAAAAATCATAGTCGTAATTTAATTTTTCCTTCCTGATATCGATTTATTTGGGGCTGTGTCTTAATATAAAAGGGAAATGCCCCTCACTGACTCGGGAAATAAGAAATGTATTCCGACTTGAACGCGGACGAAGTCTCGGGCAACATCTAGTTTTCTAATATGTTGAGATAAACATTATACATAAGTTCTCTAAAGGAAGTTGCTACATTGGAAGCATCATTTGAAATCTAATATGGCTCAATAATTTTCTCCAGTTTTTGTCTCATTAGAGAAAGTATCTAATATTAATACAGGATACAGTTGAGGTATTGACTGATAACTAAATTTAAAACATACATTTGCTTCTCAACTTTAGAATAAACTTTTTAAAAAAGGAAACTTTTTAAATAAGAAAATTACTTTATAATGAAAGTGGAAATATGGGTGAAATAATTTATAATAATAACAAATTTTTTTTTGAACTAATGACTAATGTAACAACAATTTTGTTACAACAGCATTTTGATAACATCAGAACTAAAAATTTCTTTGCGATACGAATGTGTAATTATTTTGTTTGAAAATAGTTGTGTTGGAATCACTGATGGTTCATCAGTTATAGAAACAATTTTGTGTAAATTAACAGTTATTGGCTTACCCTTTGTTAGGCAGTCATGATGCAGTTTGTTCGATATATGGATGTAACATTTTTTTTGTACCGTTGTATATTATGGGCATCAAAATCCACTGGCTGGATGATGGTCTATGGTTGATCGCTGCTTGATATGATGGTGTGTCGTTGATTCCTGGTTGATTGATGGAGTTTCAAGTATAAATTTAGAAAGTGTCTAATACTTAAAAAATGAACAGAAAGTAACCGTATATACATTCTTGACGAATCGATTGTTATTTGAGATGCCATTATCTTCATATTCTTACGGTCACTGTTTTAGCACGTGAATTCGACGAAGACCTTGATGGTCATATTTCTGAAAACAGAATTTGAAAAAGTTAACCCGTTTTCAAATTATCGGCCGGCCAGACAAACGCACAGACCAAGCGTGTATTCTTATAAATGTTTTTTGCTAAAGCTCCTAATAAGCATAGAGGGAGCATTATTTTCTTAATTCTAGTAAGAATGATAAATGTAATTAACCTTGAAATTACTGTGCAGTCTCGGATTATTGATTGTTAGGCAAATCCAGATAATCGAAAATTTCGGATAAACGAGTTTTACACCAGTCATGTCAATGTAAGGTGCTGTAAAAAGGTATAGACCCGGGATAAAAATACAAATAAATGTAGCAAATCCATGCTGATTATGTTGTCTTGGATTATAGACGTGAATTAGATGATAAAAAAACGTTGTTTCCAGGAGCATTTAAAAATGAATAAGGAATCAAATGCAAATTAAAAGCCATTATCCCAACCTAGCCACTTGCAAGTTGGAAAAAAGTTTAGAGTCTCACGTTTAATACGCGATAAAGGCACCCTTTAACTCAATGACCTTTATTAATCTGTTTGTCATTGATTCACTGAGTTTCACTAACATGCCTGGATCAAGGTTTTGCCATGCTGCAGTGATACTATTCACCAAGTCTTCTTTATTACTGTACTGACGGAGATTGCTGTATACAGAACGCACTAAGATTCCACAAATGTTCTCCACTGGGTTTAGATCTGGACTCCGGGATGGCCAGTCTAGAGCAATCACAGAATTAGCGTCAAAACAGTCCTTGGTTGAGGCCGAGCTGTGAATCGCAGCATTGTCCTGCTGGAAAATCCATTCACCCTCCGTTATGAGCGGACCGTATGGAAACAGAATATCTTGATATGACATGGAAATCATCCGGTGTGATACGAATGCAATAGGTGTAGTTCCGCCAGCAGCAAACCCTCCCCAAGTCATTACTGAGGCACCTCCAAACTGTCTCTTTGAGAAGAATTCCTTTTCATCTTGAATATCATGCCAACAGTACTTGAATCCATCTGGTCCGTCCATGTTGAACTTCTTCTCGTCTGAGAACACAACATTCTTCCACTTATCACCGTATGTAACGTATTTTTTAGCAAACGCCACACGCGCTTCACGATGAGCTACTGTCAGAGGTGGTCTTCCTTCCATTTTTGAGTAATGCAGATTTGGAGAAGAATGCAACACATTTCGTACGGTTCTACTAGTGCACGGGAGGTCTAGTTCGGCAACAATCTGCGAAGAAGAGAGGTGCTGATGACGAGCAAGGCTTTTTTTTATTCTTGATGTCTGGCGAGCGGAAACTGCACTTAGCCTGCCAGATCTGGGTGCCATTCCATGTTTATCTGGATTTTGGAGAAATTTGTTAACAGCTGACTTGGAACGTCCAGTTTCAAATCCAGTCTTTCCTCATCCTTTAAGAGCAACAATTTGCCCTCTTTCATACTCTGTGTGGTATATGCTCTCATATGACATTGCTGTATACTTTTATCACCTTAAATAATCCTTTCAACTAATATGCAAGAAAATGGACGACTCTAAAATTTTTTCCACCTTGCAAGAGGGTAGATTGGGATAATGGCTGTTAATTTGCATTTGATTCCTTATTCGTTGTTAAATGCTCCTGGAAACAACGTTTTGTATCATCTAATTCACGTCTATAAAAAAGCAACAAAATCAGCTTGGATTTGCTACGTTTATTTGCATTTTTATACCGGCTCTATACTTTTTTCCCACTAGATTCAACTTTCACGTTTTTCAAGGTTCAAAATTTATAGTTTTTCGTTTTTGCTTAAATCCATTCGTTTTCTCTTCGACACAGTGGTACATTCAATTTGTCGAATGTAACGAATATAACAGACTTAAGATACAAATACAGGGTGATTGAGAAAGGTAGGTCAAGAATGAAATAGCATGTACAGTTTGTAGCGGGGAACAATATTTTTCCTATAAACATGGGTCCGGAAATGCATCCTTAGAGAGATAATGCAACTTGTACGACGTAGGAATGGATGTGCGTTACCCGGAAGGCAATGGTAGGGTCCACGTAAATTAGGATCTAAACATGTAAATTGTTCGTGTTCTCTCCCTTAAAAGAGAGGAAACGAAACAAGTAACTCCATTGTCGTACAATGGATCCCTTGATTAATGTGGAGCTGGCGGACATGCATCTCGTCTACGGCGAGGCACAGGGTAATGCTCCTGAAGCGGAAAGGATTTACCAACAGTGTTTTCCAGACCGTGATCACCCATAATGCCGGGTGTTTCAAATAATAGACCAACGACTTCGAGACACAGGGTCGGCATTTTGAACACCTACTGTAATGTCATTCCTACCTCGTACAAGTTGCATTATTTCTGTAAGGATGCATTTCCGAACCCCTGTTTATAGGAAAAATATTGCTCCCCACTACAAACTGTACATGGTATTTCATTCTTGACCTACCATTCTGAATCACCCTGTATAACAGAATAATAGTAAAGTATAGCCAATTCACGTAAAGGAACACTTTACTTTTTCACCTAACGACCTCGCACATGCAACTATTTCTCCATACTCTGAAGATTCCAC
Organism: Rhysida immarginata; assembly: GCA_023313115.1. Classification (NCBI taxonomy): domain Eukaryota; kingdom Metazoa; phylum Arthropoda; class Chilopoda; order Scolopendromorpha; family Scolopendridae; genus Rhysida; species Rhysida immarginata. The sequence goes on along the minus strand of JAHWFO010062772.1, from coordinate 459,330 downwards.
ATCGTGAGAATAAATTTTCTTCACTGCTCATCACAAAATTTCCCACGAGTCATTGGAGGAGCCGATTATTAAATGTCCGGGAGAAATGGGAGTTGACGCCCTCCATTTTAAAAGATACACAATACATATATAGGAAACTATAAAATATATGAAAGAATATTATATTTTTTAATCGAACTGAACTGCTGTATACGAATGTGATATACGATATACTGGAATAAACATATCTTGTCATAAATATATTGAGAAGGCAACAGAACTCCCTTGTTACTACCGTTAATGGTTTAATCTTTTATTACAGTTTATCAGTTTATCAATAACTGCGTCATCATTGCAAAATAATATTTTCATTGGAGATTCTTTGGACTATAAAAAAGCACAGGTGGAACCCATTCATATAGAGAGGAAATATAACTGAAACGCAAATGAAAAACGGCGTGCTTATCAGAAATGTAAAACGCGTTCTGGTGTTTACAACATCGGAGAGCGAAATCGAACCATGTTCTTCAGGACCAAGAGATGTGCCGTCTTCCTCTGCTACACTGTGATATCGATACTTCCGACATTCAGCGATTTTCCTACTTCTCTAACATTCAAGGAAATACGAGGTAATTAACCGTTTACAGTCTTTGCTCGTTAGAAGCGAGCGCTATTGAAATTTTCCTCCTAATCTCGTCGTCCAAGACAAAAGAAATATATATTGTTTAGCTATTCAACAGGTAACGGTTCACATATCCTTGTATCTATTAGAAAAAAAGCATCTTTAAATTGCATTTGGAGATGGAAAAGTTAATTTTTATATGAGACCATCAATTTAAAAACGGATCTTGGAAGTGCGAAATCTGAAATTTTTCATTGGGGTTAGTTGGAATAAAGCGGCGATTCACAATCTTTTTCAGGCATCCTTCTGTTTGTTCCAAATTAGTCTTAAAGCGCCTCCCCCCTTCCTTATATTTATATATAATTATTTATCGCTCCTTTGGAGTTAATATAAAAAAAGTTATATATTCATATGTGCATACATGTATATTAGACAAATGTTAAATAATTGATAGTTATATAATTTTAGAGGTGTATAAATCATTGATAACTTTTCATTAGTCATTTTTTTAATGCGATGGTTCGGCGTGAGAAAAATTAACTTTTCAACAATTTGCAAACTATTATAAGCAGCTTTAGCTACAAGGTCGAGCCACATAGGTTTATGAAAATACGGTGTGCCCATTCATAGAGAAGACACAAAAGTGGTTTCAGAGGAACAGTTCGTATAGCAATATTCGCCGTCATGGGTAAAGCGCGCGACTAAAGCAGACCTTGAAAAAGGAGGCAGCATTTCGGAAACCGCAGCTTTCGTGAACTATTTACGTAGTGCCGTAGCGAAGGTGTACAATGAATGGAAGAATGGACAATATTGCATTCCAGGCGTGCAAACTGTACGGGGCTACGGGCTGTTAATGAACGGGGCGAGCGACGCTTGAGACGGCTGGTTAAGAGGGATCGACGCGCTACCGTCGATACATTGACAGCCCAAATGAACGAGGAATGCACCAGAAAGCTATCGAGAACAAGTCAACACACTTTGTTGCGTCTTGGCCTCCGCAGCAGACGTCTGGTTCCAGCACCCATGTTGACAAGTGTGCATCGCAAAAAACGACGTACGAACATTGGATCCTATACCAGTGGAAAAAGGTTTTCCGATGAGTCGCATTTTCTACTGCATCGTATCCATGGACGCTGGCGTATCACCCGGGAGACATCCGAAAACAAATTACCCGAAACCATTGTTGGGCGGCAACAAGCTGGAGGAGGCAGTGTAATTGTTTTCTTGGCATGTTTTGGGTTCATTACTTCCTCTGGAAGGTATCGTCAATAGCTGTGCATATTTATCCATCGTTGCCGACCAGGTGCATCCCTATATGGCAACTGTGTATCCTGCGAATGATGGCATCTTTCAACAGGATAATGCCACATGCCATATGACCAAAATTTGCCGAGAATGGTTCGAGGAGATGAGGATGAATTCCGCTTACTACCCTGTCCTCCAAACTCTCCAGATCTTAATCCTTGCGAAAACATGTGGGAACATCTGGATCCACACGTCAGGCAGCGAGACCCCGGAATCTTCATGAGTTACGTGATACTCTGCTGTTCGCATAGACCCCAATTCCTTCCAACCACTCATTAAGTCCATGCCCCTTCACCTAGCTGCTGTTTTGGCTGCAAAAGGAGGCTATTCGGTTATTAGGTACGTGGTCATAATTCAGTGACTCGAACCTGTAAAAGCTACTTATAAGAATGCACACTTGATTTATCCGTCCGGCCGTCCAGCCGTCCAGTCGTCCGCCGTTTGCACGATAACGAGTAACTTTTGCAAATTCTGTTTTCGGCTGTTAAGAATATCAAGATATACGTATGTGATATAACAATCGATTCAAAGTGACGAGTCAACAATGAATAAAACTAAAAATAAGTGAAGAAACTACAATGATACGGAAACGAAGTTATTTATTTGCCTTACGCATTTCGACATACCATCATCGTCAGAGGCTAACAGTGTTACCTAAATAATTCTCAGCACTCGGATTTCTCCGCAAAGGTTTTCGTTCTTCGAGCGGCCGGTGAGCATCCTTTAATCCTAATTGTGGCGTATCTTGGGGTGAGACCATGGCTGAGACAGTACCTGTTGAACTAGATGTTGAGCATCGTTTTCGCTAATTTCTCTGACCTATGGAATAGGTTCTGGCATACGTTGATGATGTCCATGACTAGTATCACGCTAATGACTAAAAATAAGTGAAGAAACCACAGTGATACGGAAACAAAATTATTTATTGCGTTTCGACAAACAAAATTACGCGTTTCGATATACCGTCATGGCTCAGAGAGAGGGTAACACCGTGACCACCGAGAGAGAAGGCCTCCGCATTGAAATTTAATACATTGTTACATCATCATAGATAGTGCTATTTCATTGGTTGAAATACGAATAACAATGCACTATCTATGATGATGTAACAATGTATTACGTTTCATCGCAGAGGCCTTCTCTCTCGGTGGTCACGGTAACACTGTAGCCTCTCACCATGATGGTATGTCGAACGCATAAGGCAAACAAAATATCTCTGTTTCCGTATCACTGTGGTTTCTTCACTTATTTTTAGTCATTAGCGTGATACTAGTCATGGACATCATCAATGAATAAAATCATGTAAAGTTTTCAAGGAGCTGTACCCATGGTGGAAGAAAACAAGGTGTGTGCAATTTGATTCTTGCGCATGTCGTGACGTTATGTGGATTGGATGGCCGTCGTAAAAAAACACGTGGGCTATGTATCGCTCGTATAAAATTTAATATTAAAATGTATTTAATTTTAATTATCATTTTCTGCTAAATACAAGACTTCCCCTAATAGTTAAAATGTTGTTTTTTAAATAGTATTTAAATGTTTCCTATGTTGTTTCTAATTGGTTAGGATGCGAGGCCAACGAGATAACAAGGCCTGGAAGCGAAAAAGTCATCTGACCAACTGGGTGCTAGCAACAATTCAACCTTCATTGTCTCCATCTTGGATGTTAACAATGGGTATTTTTTCATTTGTTGGAAACAGTGAAAGTTGGATTGTTGTTTAGAACAAAGGAAAAAAACACGGATTGTTAAAATACAAGATGGAAACAATGAAAGTTACATTGTTAATAGACCTATCTTGGTCAGGTGACTTTTCAGTGCCGGAGCCTGTCTTTCTCGTTAGCCTCGGCCTGAGCGCGAAAACGTCATACATTGTTACATCACCTTCGGTAGAGTATTGTTAATCATATTTCTACCAATAATAAGCCCGAAATTGTCCCTACCGTAGATGATGTAACAATGTATGATTTTTCCGTGAGCAGGCTTTCTCTCTAAGTTCATCCAACAAGAGAAAAACAGGGTGTGTCACAGGAAGTTTCAGATTAGCCAATCAGAGAAAGGGGGCCTCATGCGCTTAATCACTTCTGTCTCATGTCTCATTGAAGAAGCGCTTTATAATATTACAGCAGAAGCTTTAATATTATTCAGTTGCTTTGCTTTAATTATAATTAAAAATATTGTACACTTCATAAAATTATTTTTTAACTCAATTTTATATATATCGTTGTTCGAGATTCCCTGGGCCTTTTCTTTCAAGGAGTCGAACAGCGAGGAGAGGGGGTGGTAGCTTCGCATGAAGACGCTTCGTTTCCTTCTTGAACAATTGTTCGAACGCAAGAAAAAGAAACTTGCGTTGCCTTGGAAGTTTCTTCTATCAAAGCAGATGAGATTTTAAAACACTATTTTCTTTTAAAGTAGTGTTCTTCTTTTCTTTAATACGTTCCACACAAATCTCCCTAGCCTGGCTGTGAATAGTTTTTCCTTGTTTGGCTGAAGAGTTGTTGCACGGGCCTCGCCATTACAAATTGACTTGTGCAGCCGCTGAAGGAGAGATCCCACAAAGCCTTGCGGATGAGTGAGTAGTCGATATCAGACCGGAAACACACCCTGTTTTTCTCTTTTTTTATAGGCAGTATTGTTCCAGGCACGATCTATAGATATTCACGGTCATCGAGCTTCGGGCATTTTCCATTGTTTCGAGAAGCTAAGGAAAACAGATCGCGCCAAGTACTGCATAGATCGCACTAAGCCCGACCGCAACCTGCGATAGAGATTTTCATTGAAACTGAATATGAAAGTAAAGTTTCTATCTGCCGATGGGCGGCGCTGCAGGCGCAGTTGGGCCGATTGTACATGCAGCGCCACTTTTCAATAGAGTTCCCGCCCTATCGGAAGCTAGAAACTTTAGCTTCATTTTAACAATGGAGCTCGATGACCATGAATATCTATAAACCGTGGTTCCAGGCCTTGTTATTTCGTTGGCCTCGGTTAGGATGGCAATGACGCGCACATTTTGCAGTCCGAGGCCAACGAGAGACAGGCCAGGGCACTCAAAAGTCACAAGATCATCGAGGTCTGGCCAACAATTAATCATCTTGAATTTTAACAATCAGTATTTATTTGTTTGTTGGAAACAATGAAGGATGGATTGTTGCAATACTGCCTAGAGAGAAAGCCTGCTCACGGAAAAATCATACATTGTTACATCACCTACGGTAGGGACGTAGCCCACGAGAAAGACAGGCCCTGGCCAACGCCACCTAGACAGAAGGCCTGCGCACAGGAACGTCATACATTGTTGCATCCCACGAAAGCGGCTATTGTTAATCGTATTTCTACCAATAATAACCTCTAAATTTGGCCGTTTGATCATGACGTAACAATGTAAGACGTTTCTGTGCGCAGGCCTTCTGTCTAGGTGGTGTTGCCCTGGCGCGGAAAAGTCACCTGATCATCTTAGTCCGAATAACAATGTAACCTTCATTGTTTCCATCTTGAATTTTAATAATCAGCAATTTTTCGTTTGTTGGAAACAATGAAAGCTACATTACTATGATGGTCAGGTGATTTTTCCGCGCCAGAGCCTGTCTTTCACGTGGGCTACGCGGTAGGGACAATTTCGGGCTTATTATTGGTAGAAATATGATTAACAATACCCTACCGTAGGTGATGTAACAATGTATGACGTTTTCGCGCTCAGGCTTTGAGTAGAGGCTGTGTTGATTGTTGCCCGGATCCCGATGATCATGTGTTTTTGAGTGCCCTGGCCTGTCTCTCGTTGGCCTCGTTTGCAATCCCATGACGTCATGCGCGAAACTGTTCATAATTGAGAATCAAATTGCACACACCTTGTTTTCTTTCCACCATGGCTGTACCAACACCACCGATAGCGCGACCAACCCCAACTTTGGCCTAACTGCTATTGGTTGAAGCCGAACAACGCTTTCCAAAGAAAATAATGAATGCGCAACATGAGATAGTGCTCATGTCATTCGATTGTTGACTTTTTATTAGGTTAAAATAAGAGGAAAAAACTAGCGGGGAAAATCCCATGAGGTGTATTATCAAATCTATGATGCTTGTACGTTTTTGTTTACTCGTGGTTTTGCTTTCTGTGTTCCGTATATTGCATGGAATTGGTGGCTTGTCATATGTGCTGTGGATCTTGTAGTAATGTTTAATAATGTCTGAAAGTTGAGTCAAGTCGTTTGAGACTTTAGTTCCATATCTATTGAAAATCCTGTAATTCGTATTGAGCAAATAGAGAAGGAAGTTTGCGATATATTTGATTGATTGTGTAAGTGGCCTCCGCTTGTTGCACCAAGGAAAGTAGTGATTCGCTGAAATCTCTTGTTCTTGACGCTGAGTTTCCTCCTCCGACTCTGGAGACGAAGATAATGTGTAAGTCTCCGTGGTCAACTGAGATGAAGGAAGGGCGTCCGGTTTTTTGGGATGGGTTTCCAGTTGGAAAGGAGAGGTTGCTGTGATGGAGGATGAAGGTTTTGAACATTATTGTGGAGGAGCTGTTGTTGTCGGAGAAGAAGAAATCTCTTGTATCCATGATGGCTGAGGTGTTTGGTCCTTGTCCCGTGGTTGATGCGAAAAGATTATCAGTGTGCGTTTGTTCCACGAAGGAACCATTTTCCGATTGATTGCGCGGGCTTCCTGGTTCAGATTCCAATGACTCCATGTGAGGGCTTCTGTTATTTGTTCTGGAGTTGTTGCAATATACTTGTTTGGAGGAGCTTTAGTATTGGGAGTGTAGTATGGTTGTAGTATGTTGGTTATTTTTGTGTATAGCTGTGTTCGTATTGTTTGGCTGCTGATGTTTGTTAAGTACAGAAAAATCGTTGTCTCTGATGATGAGAGCAGTAGAGAACTGTGACTGTGTAATTGTCTGAGTTCTGAGAACTAAAATCTGAGGAAAAAGTTCTTTAAGTGAGAAATTGGATGATGTGCACCGTGTCACACAGCACTCTCTGTCATGCAATTTCTGGGCCATTTCAATCCATTTCAGTGTACCTCAGTCTGCCTACTCCCCCGATCTTGCGTCATGTGACTTTTTCCTCTTGCTCAAATTGGGACGAGGAAACGTTACCTCAAAGACATTTTATCTCTGTGAAAGTGATTCAGACGGCCGTGACGGAGCAACTGAAAAGTGGTTACCCTCACGATTTCCAGCGCTACTATGAGGAATGGGAGCAACGTCTCCTTCGCTGCGTAGCCTCGAAAGTGAATTACTTTGAAGGTGATAAGGTTGATTTGTAAATAAGAATTTACTGGAACAGTCTCATTACTTTTTAAACAGATCTCGTATTCTACATGCTTTGTCAGAGAAGATCCAGGACAATTTTTTTTTATTTCTGAAATTGCAATACTAAAAAAGGAACAAATGTTGTTTTTATGTTACCTGGTATGTGTTCTTACTTGACATGACCTTGCCCATGTTTTCGTGCAAACTCATTAGGTGGCAGGGCTGCTTAGCAACACACTGTTCGGTATGTTGTCGCATTAGTGCTGATTGTGACGTAATGGATGCTGATTGTAAGCAAAGAGTGAACATTAAGTTCTGCGTTAAAGCTCGGGAAAACCCCTAGTGAAACGTGGAACATGATTAAGCAAGCATATACAGGCGAGGCACTTTCAAGAAGTCGTGTTTTTGGAAAGCTTCATCAAGATATCGCAGACATCCAACGGGCTGTGACAAATGAGCTTACAAGCATCGCAGTTGAAATTTCCCTGCTTGCTTCCAAGACCTCCAGAAATATCGGCAATTGTGTATAGATAGCCAAGGGTCATTACTTCGACTTTGATAGGAGCTAGGGTCATTACTTGGTAAGTGCAATTTTCTATTTTTTACGACCTTAGAGGTCCAGCGCTATTCTACGTTTTATAGCCATTAACTGTGGTCAGTTATACGTATAAGAACATATCTATTGGTTATAGAGGGTTCTGGAGGATTTGTGTATGCATAAGCGTATATATCAGAAGGCTGGTGAGCATGGGCACACGATCAACTCGACCCGGTATGTGGACCCTTAGCGAAAATTGAGGGTGCAGCTGATCCGTCTCGGCCAGGGGTAGAGGTTATTCTGCAACATGACAATGCTAGGCCCCACACGAGTCGCGTCCATAAGTGAGAGAGGCCACTTTAACCACTGGAAGCTCATTAAGGAACATCGAAGCTAAAATTGCTGTAAAGAATAACTCAAGAGTGGTCAATGAGGATTTTATCCTACGACACACCTCAGATGTTTAAATTATTAAGGAAAATAGGAAAGAAAATTCCACAGCCTCGATTCGAAATAGAGTGGTCACCACGTTGATTGCGCCATCGTGTTCTTTGTCTAGGTTAGGTTAGGTTCGGTTAGATTCAGTTCAGTTCAGTTCAGTTCATCTAATAAAATTGTTGTACTTGTTTATTAATGCAGGGAACCGTGTGATTCACAGAATAAAGTCGTTCCGATCTACTTTATATTTAGTTATTATTAAAGAAATCTTGCTTACTTGTTGAAATTGTATTGTTTCGTTATTTCCCCGGCGACCTCTCGTGACCTTTTAAGATCGCAATACTTGTACAACATCTGAAGTCGTTCAAATCCTTTGTCCTATGACGTCCTCTGTCCTACCTATCCTTTTTATGCACATCTAAGTTACCATACAGTTGAGTAGATAATGCATGGCTGTTACATCACTGCCTGATTTGAAGAAGGACGCGTTCAGTTGGTTCCTTTAATTAAGTGCCTTTAAATTTGTTTAACGATTAAATTTAGAATTATAAATTTGGAGTTTCTAACAAGAGATTTTTATTAATCTCTTATATTGTTTATTATAACTAAATTCAACTTTTAGTGTTTCTTTCTAATTTTAACACTTCTATAACACTTTAATGAAGTGTACATAACTTTACATCGTGTACAATATGTATATCTTTTATCTCGTTTGATGCATGTTATAAATTTCCATATGTTTCTTCTAGAAAATATTGAACAATGGAAGCAGATAGTAGCATGTCTGAATCAAGTATCCCGTGAAACGGCTATCAAGTTCCTTCAAGGAGCTGATGAGGAATACGATGAAATGCTTCAACTGTGGGAAGAGGAGAACGCAGCTCAAGGCAACGGGGGACCCGCCTGGACGACTCCAGTTGACGAATCCAAGGAGTTCGATCTGCTGCTTGACTGCACGACCAATGTCGTTTTGACTGGCAATGAAAAATTCCGTTACGACATTCTCGATGACGGTCGCTAGACACCTAGTTCAACAAATATTTATGGATATACCTACTTTATTTTAGTGTCATGCTTTTTTGTTATGAATAATTTATCATCCTAGATGAGTAAATTTTAAAAGAAAATATTGAAAATGTTAACTGTTTGTAGCAATTCTCATGTTTTAACTGTTCATCTTCAAATAAAACAATAAAACCCATTCAAATAAAATATTTCACTAAATAACTAAGAATCTCTCCTAACTGATTTCTTGCGGGAGGGAATCGAAAAGCTGAGAACATTGGACTATGTGTGGTGATCATCGAGGTGATCATCACTGAAAAATTTAAAAAAAAAAATTGCATTTATTCCGTTTTCAATGTCATTCCGGAAACTTTTAGTCTTTCTTTATATCAAATTTTCTAAAGAATTTATGGGCGAATTTAAATATTTTTTTCAATATTGGGACAATTCATAGAGTAAGATACTCTTTAATTGTTTGGGGCTTTCAAAAAAAGTACCTACTCGACTTTACATATAAATTGTTTGGATTTTTTTATACAAACAGGATATGTGATAAAATGAGTAATAAAAAAAATTTTTTAAATTAAAAATAAGCTTTTAAGGTAAACTCCACGGAAAAAAAATCGACTTTATTTTTTGCTTCTTAACATTAATCCAGGTTAATAGAGTAGATGCCATTCAAAATTTTTCGATGTTTCCTAATATTTTATAAGAAAAATGCCTCGGAAAATTGAAAATTGGCCATGGAATCTTCCATCCCTTCTCCTAGGCGACGCAACTATATAGAAATGTTTCCTTTATCGGCCCTCAAGGAGCACTTCACTCCTGTCTATTCCAAGCTGCAGTAAGAGGGAAATGGAAACAATACAAGCACATTGTGCGTTGAGCATTTGCTGCTGCTTATTGTTGTGCTCGTGGATTTTTCGTCTGCGCGGATTAAGTGGAAACAGACCTTAACTCAATTGTTCAGTATCTGCACGCCATTGTATATCATTTCGAACGACCCTCGTAGATCGAATATTTTGTTATTTTGCTATCACGTTGTTCTGGAGATAAAGTTTATATGCAGGTGAGATTGCTTAAATGTATTAGTTCTTTTAAAGTAATTTTTTAAAAAGTATTTTAAGCTGAATTAAATTCAATTTCACTTTATTAAGCTGAGTGGATAAGATATTGCATTGTCATGGGAACCTGTAAAAGTGTTCAGGTTTATTCTTAAAACTCACGTGTTTGACCTCATAAATATACAGGGTGAATACAATAGTCTGAACCCCCCCTTTTATTTTTTGAACCGAAGCAGATATGTCAATTTTGATGAATCCAATGAATAGGAAGTTGTGGGTGGCCTATCCCATGGTGCACTTTTCATCATCCTAAATATGCAAATTAGGACACATTCAAAATTTATCTCAAAACCGTAAGGGATAGAGAAAAAAAACCCAATTGCAAACTTGTTCAGCATAAAAAAACAAACAAAACAAAAAAAAATCATCCAAATCGAACCAACCAATCACCCACAATCTAAAAAAATTTACAACATTAACAATAAAAAGGAGATTTATTAAATTTAATTACTATACTTAATTATTGATTGCACTGGCCAACAAAATTTAAGATTTTTCTTGTGACAAAATGAAAGTGGGTGATTTTTGGTAGTATTTTTTCTGCTGATTACAAATATAATTTTTAAATTTCTCTAGCACGCACAGCTTTCTTGTTTTACAATGAAACATTTTTAAATCATTCAGTGTTTGGGGTCTGGTAAATTTCCTTGCGGCCCCAAAATATGGATAGTTTAACAATGTAGCCGCTTCTCTTCACTCCCATTACTTAAACATAGAAGTCTCGAAGTGCATAACTTGGAAACGTGACGTGATAGAAAAAAATCTAAAAGCAGATTCGGATTCTACATACAAATTACTACTAAGAACACTATGTGTGGTCTTAGTCACAAAATGCGTGTTGACTAGCGTTAACATAGCACTCCTTGTTGGCGGAGGGCGCTAAGGCGCAGGTCTTATCGCTCTCGCAACCAGCAAGTCGCTCTCGGGTTCGAATCCCGCTTGGGTTCAACACAGTTCGTAAACACCCTGTATAATAAAATTTCAAGAAAATCATAAATAAAAAAATAAGAATAAAAATAATCTTTAATGGCACTAAAAAAAAAAAAAAAGACTTTTTCAGAGGGAGAGAGAGAGAGGCTGATATCACATGAACTTTTCTTATTTCCGGGAAAATGCATGAACCTTTGAATCGACCAAGATAGGGAAGTCTCTAATCCTCAAGGAGATCGAATGACATAAAAAAATGATGACTAAAAAATCAGTTTGCTAAATTATTCATTATCGAATTATCGTATTCGTTCTAGATCTATCCACAAACAAAAATATTTTTACACATAATTTTATAAATTCGTCCGCAAATATGGATCACGGTATAATTTTATATTTGAATTTTATAAAAGATTGAAAACTTTCTGTTAAATGGCTCCAAAATTTTTTTTTTCAATTCTTAGAAGGAGCGATAAGAATTTCAGTAGATAAGAATTATTAAAATATTTCTAAATTCTTACATAACTGGTGCGTAGATAAAGGCATTAATATTTTTCTTTCATTATCAACATTTCACCACTGTCTGCTCTTAATATTTCCTCATTTAAAAGAATTCGAGATATCTTTATTTCCGGACTCATCAACCAATCTGTGTTGAAATATCTTTCTTACATAATCGTGGACAGTGTATCATGCTAACTATATATTTCGATGTTTTGCCAATTTTTCCCTTTGTAGACTATTGCCTCCGATGATGGTTTAATGCTGAATTGCGTCAGGCTAATAAATTAGTTTTACCATCTCACTCTTGGTCTCTTCATTTCAGTATATCTTTATTTCCGCTGCATACGATTATAAATTTTAAACAGCATAGATATTACCTACTTGTATTAATAGATAGAACCGATATATAGATTCTAAAGTAAAACGTATGCCCTTAGAAACAGATTTACTTTTCTCGTTGTAGTCTAGTGTGAGAATTGTATCCATCGTAGAATCATGTTCTTGGCCAACCTCATCTTTGTCTGCTGCTTTGCAACATTGGTGCTTTCAGCGCTCATCAATTCGTCTCCATCTGTTGTATTTAACGAAATACACGGTAATGTGCTTTTATACTTTATTACGATACTTTAGTTTACGATATTAAATAATTTTCTGCCTCTTTGACATCACAAACCAGTGTCCTCCCAGTCCCTTCGCCAAATTGTCAGTGATGATAATTTCACTAATTTGACGAATACGCTATCACATTTACGAACATACAATCAATAATCAGATTAGTTGAGCTAGCGCGATTTGGCGAGCGAACTGCGCAGAAACTGTAAACAGATATGTATACACAGGGGATTTAAATGCGCGTGGGTATGATAATGGACGGAGAAGGAAAAAAACACGTCAAGCGAATGTAGAGATAGAAAGAAGGGGGAAAAAAAGTTGCGAGAGCCTGAGGCGAATGTCAGGCTGTGTATATTGTCATGGAAACGGATTTTCCAGATAAATTAGCAAAGTCTCTAGCAATTAAGATGAGCCAGTTCCTCTGAGGTCTTACGTCCTTTGAATGCGTCGTTGACCTTAGTAGGAGACGATAAATGAGTAATGAATTTTAAAAGAACTAAGCACTGCGATCTTGGGTCTATTGTACTATCCCCAATGATGATGAAAACGATTATGAACACAAACATCCACGCCCTCGACTGGTGTCGACAGCGGAAAGACCTGTGCCTTAACCCTCTCGACCACTGAGCCGGCTAGAAGACGATTAACATGGATAATGGATTTCTGATTGATGAGATAACAATTTTGTATTTTACTGCGGACTCGCCTTCTAAGATAAAATTAAAGGTTGTTCGTCAAGTTATACGTCACTTACCGTAAGTGCGAGGCTAACGAGAAAGACAGGCTCCGGCACTGAAAAGTCACCTGACCAAGATAGGTCTATTAACAATGTAACTTTCATCGTTTCCATCTTTTATTTTAACAATCAGCGTTTTTTCCTTTGTTGTAAACAATGAAGGTTGGATTGTTGCTAGACCTATTTTGATCAGGTATTTCTCGTTAGCCTCACCGTAAGTGTTGATAACCTGAGAGTTGTCAGTAGAGCTCAGGCTGGAAGTCTGCTACGTGCTTGAAATGGAACGTGGACGAAGATGTAATGTGTTTCGACATTGCGATACAACTACAGTTGTAGTTTTCTTTAAACGGGGCTGAAGAAAATGTTGCATTGCTGAGAAGCTCTCGAACTGTGCAAGATAGACTGTTATAATGTTCAGATATTTTGTTTCTTATAGCGGCGTTTATGCCGTGGGGTTAGGAGTTTCCTGTAGAAGGATGCCGCTGTATCGGTTGGGCGATCGAGTGTTTTCTGCATTTCTTAAATGATGGCGTTGTAAACTTCGAAATACGTTCTACTTCATTCCACACTTGTTCTGTGGCTGAGCCGGCCGAAGAGGCCCTTGGAAGTCATCTTCACTGATACAATGACTAATTTAAGACCAGTGCGCACTAGCAATAAAGTAAAACTGCATACTGTCATCATAGGGTTTGCCTTATTGTCCTCTAGACAAGGTGGCTGGAGTTTGCTCCGAATCAACTGTCATAATAGGGTGCACCTAGTCTTCAAGTGGCATTAAGGTAAAAATTTAGGGAAACATGAATTTTTCGTTGAGTTATTATAATTTTACATAACGTAAACAACATTATCTACTTTTACCCGTGACATATGGGGCATGTTTTAAAATTTCCATTTTTTTAAAATTTCTTCTAGAAAATGCTGAACAATGGAAAGGAATAGTAAAGTGTCTTAATCAGGTGTCCTCTCAAACGGCCATGAAGTTCCTCCGAGAAGGTGGGGATGAACACGATGAAGTAATTGGATTGTGGAAAAAGGAGAACGCAGCTCAGGGCATACAGAGTTCCGCCGGGCCGATTTCCATCAATGAGTCCAAGGAGTTGGATCAGCTGCTTGACTGCATGAGCAAAGTAGTTTTTGGTCAGAATGAAAAATTCCGTTACGACATGGTCGATGAAACTCAATTTCCCTTATAATTTTAGGCATCTTTTATTTCAAAGTTTTTGTTAAGTTTTTTTTAAGCAATGGATTATGCATTTTATGAAAAATCTTGCTGGACCAATCTGCTGCCGTCTTTTTTTTTTTTTCATTTCGACTAATTTGTACTTCAAATGGTCTACTTGATGAACACCTACAATTTATTTAGTATGATTTATATGAAGAATCAATTTTGATACGCTGTAGTGCAAAAACTAAAAATGAGTTACTGTCTTAATAAATATTTGAAACGTAAAAATAGAGTACACTTGAAAATTGACTTGAAGCTGTCTTACTTGGGTACACTTTAATGATTGAACAATTAAAATGCTTGAATCTTTTAAATTTGGATTACATTAAAAATCTAATCGAACATAAACGAGAAGAAACAGTTTATGAAGATTTCTTTTTCAACGAAAAGAAACAGTTTGTACACCTTCTGTAATTTTACAAACATGTAGTTCGTAAACGCCTGTATAAGTAAACGGTGATTCATAACTCTCTCCGGGATATGACATAGTGGAAATGCTCTCTTCAGCGGATTGTGAATCTCTTCAAGCTTTTGTAGATATCTTACAGGTACCTTTTGTTACGCGGCGGACATCAATGCTATATTCAAGTTCCTAGCAAGCGCATTATCTAATGGTCGATGCGAGAAACACGATTGATGTAAAGTGGTAATCCTTTCTCGCAGCTCTGCTAAATCACGTGGCAAAGAGGACATGGACATATAATCTTTGACGTAACCCCATTATAAAAAAATAAAATCACACGGAGTTAGGTCAAATGACAGTTGTAGAATGTCTGCTCGAGAAGCACATAAATAAAGTGTTCTCCAGCGGCTGTAGATTTCTACAAGTACGTCAACGCTGCTTATCATGAATGCAGAGATTTTTTGTCCGTTTCCGCTATGTTTATCATGGTTGAATGTTATTTAAATGTAACGTGTTATATATGAGACAGGTTCTGATTCATTTTGAAACTATAATTCGTTGATACCGTTATTTTGACTATTCTTTCAAAACCCAGAGGGACTTAGGAATATTCAAAAATGGTAATGAAACTAACGACGCACAAAAGAACGATAATTATTGGAATAAGTTGTTCTTGGGCTAACTTAAAATGATTCAGGTTTCATTTTAAATATGGTTCAATTATTTTAAATGTTTAGATATACAGAGGGTTGTTAGGAATCTATAGTAACAAGTTACCGAGGGCCAGGAAAGGTGGAAAACCGCTTTAGCCACCATCGAGTGTGTTCAATCTGGTAGCTTCGTTTCCACTGTAGGAGGATGGGACGCTCAACACCAAGATCAATTCGTAACCACTCCTGGTGAGACACTTTCTAAAGACCCTCCACTGTTCTCGGTCCTCTGTTTCCGATGGCCCGTTTAAGCATTTGATAGGCTGTGCGTCCGACGACTTGACGGGTATATCGCCGAATGGAATGGAGCGGATTCCAGTATCTTCTTGCTTGCGTTCCAGGAACAGGCGAGTTGACACGACGATGTGACTCAACGCCTTGCCTAGGTCCAACCATACCTTGTTTACGTCTGCACCGTACATACCGGAAATACCGGTTAGAACGTTAACGTTCACGCACGCTTTCGTTAACGTTAGCGTTTGCGCACGCTTTCGTCATAGATCCGCTTCGATTGGTCGTGTGGCTGTTCACACCTTGCGTTAATTAACGACAAGACATGAAGCGCATACGCTTTGAGACTTTAACAATGTTCAACATTTTACGGCGTTTTCTTAAAGCGTTCGACGTTCCGCTGAACCTTCCCGTGATGTACCATTACCTTGTGTAAAAGAAATAAATGGAGGAAAATAAACGTCTACAGCTATACGGCGCAAAAGAGGCGGAGCCTATGACGAAAGCGTGCACAAACGTTAACGCTGGTGCTTGGTGTGAAGGTCTTAATCTGACAATTCATGGCCCATGCCTTTGGCCTTGACTCAACTCTGTGTAATGTTATAACTACCATTGTAGTTGTTTCCCGCCAAGATCATGAAACCTTTTGAAAATGTTTCCTTGCATTCACGGTACCATTTTCCGAATTCCTTAGAACCTCTTGGGCGGTAGAAAATTGCTCGGCTGTTGTCGAGGTCGCTTAAATAAACATGCGCTTCATTTATTGTGATCACGTATTTCCACTATCGTTCATACAGTTTACAGTTGCTTTTGAACATGGCGTGGCAACAACTGATGCTTATGAACGTGACTCTTGTGGTTGCTTACCCAGTTGTAAATGACAAATGATAATTGTGTTCACAGATGTGCATACCTTCTGTGCAGTGGTCTGTTGTGCTGGTGGGTTATATCCGGTTATGAGAGCCCGAAGTTTCCTGATGACATCAGGAGTGCGGGTATTGGATAGTCTCGGATTAGCCTGCTTTTTACCCTCAAGAATGGCGCTGTTTCTGGTTTTGTCAATGTTACTTAGTACACTTGATATCCCCTTTATGGAAACTGTGAAACTTCGCCTCTTGCATGCTTCTAAATTTTTAGAATAGCTGAATTTGACGTCGGAAAGGGCTTTATGTAGCCTTCCAATACCTGTCAGTTTTCGGTGGGATAATTCAATGTTTTTAGCTCGCTGTTCGAATACTATTTTAATATCTGCCCAAAGAATACTCCATGTGATAGCTCACGTGGAAAGAATGCGCATTTACATATGCTGTTGTTATCATAGATCCCTAAAAACCCTCTCTCCTCTATTATCAGGTCAGTCTTAATAGTAGCTACAACATAATGACTTACTAATAACTTACCTATAAGTTTACTTCAATTCGTTTGTGGATGAAGAGATATTGTTTAAATTTTTGGTCATAATCAACTAAATTGTATGGAAAGATCTAAAAGTAACATTAGACAGTTTGCGATTTTTCTTACAAAAATCAAAAAAAGTACGAAAACGAAAAATAAATACGACATTTACATTTTTTTCGTTTAACATGGATCTTTCGTAATTGTTTCAACATGGAGTTTTCCAAGATTTTGATAGGGAATTTCGCATGCAATTTTCGCATTTATTTACAAATCAGCTCGTTTGTGTTTAGAGCCGATTCATAATGGACGCCGAAGTCTTTAGCTCCGTCGAAGAACAGCTTGAACGTGCTATGCATTTAGACAGCACAAGAATCCTTATAATAAACAGGAATTATTATTCAATAGCTTAAGCAAAATATTTATAAAATGTCCGCTCTAAAATTTTGATAACTAACTTTCGAATCTACTGGAAGAGTTCATTTTGAACAAGGCCAAATGGTGCAAGAAAAACAAATTTTCGTTTCTTAAATAATTACCGAAAACAAAAAATAATAATTATGAGCAAATACGAAATTGCCACTTAAATTATTTCCTATTTGTATTTTTTTTATTTTCGTACGAAATATTGAAAACTGTCTATTGTATAAAAGTCGACGACAAAATTATGCAAAGCTTTGGAATTTGGTGGGAAAACGAGATTACAGTAAACCCTAGCAAGAAATTTCAAAGAAAGAAATATTTACCGCATTTACCCGAATAGATCCCGACGTCGAATTTAAATCGACCTCCCCCCCCCCTTTTTTTTTGGTCTTTGATTTTCACATGATTTTTTTTTTCAATGAATAGACATGAATTAAATTAGAAATTGTCGTAGATACTGAAAACATCCCCTCACATCCAAAACGTCATAATTCAAGGTACCCACACCCAAGAACGGCAACCTTTTTCTATTTCGTTTATTTGCGCCAAAGCAACAGTCTGACTACTTCCGGGCATGATTTGGGCCTTTTACTTCGTGTCGAACAGCGTCTGAATAGCACAACATAGCTAAGTTGCTGATCAAGTTCATGCTATCACGTTGATGGCATGTCCCAATGATGACGGTTTCTTCCACAACCATCAAATCTTACACAACTGCACAGTCAAGAATAATCGTCGCTGTATTGAAGTACTGATGGGGTGGTCATCAGTATAGAATAAATATAATCAATATACATTATAGAATCTATTTAGAAAACTAAATACCATAAATTTAGAAAAGACTTAATAAAAAATAAAGTGCCGTCCATATTATTATTATTAAACGCAACATTTTTTTTAATCCTTTAAGTATAGATTAAAACAGATGTGTTTTTAATCTGTGCCTTTAACAGTACATTCATTAGAAATACCATTCAATGCAATCTAGATCCATTCACCTAATTGTGCAACAGATGTTTTAATTTTACATTTTTTCCTGTTGATGTTATTTTGTATATAGCCGTCTCATATTATCCTTAAAAGGCTTGTTTACAAAATGGGGCCGTTCTAAAAAAAATTGTTTTCCTCGCACACGAATTTAACCCGAAATAACATTTTTCTATTACTGCTACCCTCCCACATAATTTGGCAAGCCAAAATCTTCCTCATTTCTATTGGAGAAAAAGAGTAAAGAATTGAGGCTTTGCAGGTATAATGGAACCAAACAGTTTCGGCTTTATTTCCTGTCTTCATTAAGCTTAAAGTCAGATGCGTCTCAAAAGTTTAAAAAAACGTTTTTGTTCAAAAGAAAAAAGACTATTGAAGCTACATACAAATGCTTTAATTACTAGCTGTACAAAGCACTTAAAAGAAACTCCTGAAAATATTACTCACGAAAACATAATAGAAATAAAAATAGTCAACAAAATGAAATTTTGCGTGTCTCAAAAGTTTAAAGAACCACCCTCAGATGCTAAATGGAAACGTCCAATGCCTCGCCAATCTCAATTCACAATCGATGAAGTGGCTGAAATCTGGCGATTGAAAGCCAACGGACTATCTGTTGCTGATATTGTCACAATTACTGGAAGATCCACAGCAGGGGTTTATAATGTTTTGAAGAGGAATTCATCGTTCGTTCCACCAAAAGCTACGATCTGGTCGTTCCAAAGTTACCTCAACTCGCGATGACAGACGCATTATACGACTGGCAGCCACACAAAATCTTTCTATTCGCCAGATACAAGACGTGACTGGGTTAAACATATCGAAAGATAATGAAAAATAGGAAAGAAAATATCCGCAGCCCGGAATCGAACCAGGAACCTTTGGCTCGGACCGCCAACGCGCTAACCAATTGCGCCACTGCGGCCATGTCGGCATTACGCTATCTTCATGACCTTAGGGCTCGGTTAGAGCAGTTACCCAGTTCGTCGGCTGGGACTATCTTTCCTAAGGCATAAATTCTTAAAGAATAATCATTAGTTGTTCTGTGAGGATTTGTAATAGTACACTGGCGAATAATTGCGAGTGGACATGTTGTCTCCAAATAAGATGAAGAAACCACCTCTGACTGCCAAGCACATTCATGAAAGGCTACGTTGGGCACAAGAACACATGTCCTGGAAAGACGAATGGATGTCGGTGTTGTTCAGTGTTGAAAAGAAGTGGAACTTGGATGGTCCTGATGGGTGGGCATCATACAGGCACGACCTACGAGAGGAACCGAAGACCTTTTACTCAAGACAACAAGGATGTGGTTCTGTCATGGTTTGGGGCGACTTCGCATTCAATGGTACCACAAATTTAGCTTTCATCAGTGGAAGAGAAAATTCGCTGACATACCAAGAAACCCTTACACATTATCTGTTTCCGTCTGTGATCATTTGTGTGGCCTGGAATTCGTGTTCCAGCAAGATACCGCCAGCATCCATACTTCACGATCAACAATGGAGTGGTTCAGAAAATAAAATATTTACGTTATGACGTGGCTCCAAGAAGCCCAGACTTAAACCCTATAGAGAATCTTTGGGGAATCATGTCTCGTGCAGTTATCCCGGCGGACATCAATTTTTTTCGACTGATGAATTGAAAAGAGCAATTGAAGATGCATGGTACAATGTAAGACCAGAAACATTGTTCAACCTCATAAACTCAATGCCGAACAGAGTATTTGAAATAATCAATACAAATGGTCGTTCAGTTTAAGCTGTTGTGTAATTCATGCAATGTTTTTTCAATCGTTCTTTAAACTTTTGAGACACGCAAAATTCCATTTTGTTGAATATTTTTATTTCTATTATGTTTTCATGAATAATTTTTTCAGGAGTTTCTTTTAAGTGCTTTGTACAGCCAGTAATTAAAGCATTTGTATGTACCTTCAATAGTCTTTTTTCTTTTGAACAAAAACATGTTTCTTTAAACTTTTGAGACGCACCTTAAGCCTGATGAAGGCGGGAAATAAAGTCAAAACCCGCTTACTTCAGTAGTACGGAATCAAGTTGTAACTGCAAAGCATGAATTCTTTACTTCTGAAAATACAGTAGGAGAGAAGAGAACGACGAAAATGTACCTACTTTAAGTCACAGGCCAAACCACGTTATACAAACGTAACTTTGCCGCCAGCAGTAAGAAGTTAAACAAACACACAAACTTTCTGGTTCAAAACTGAAACTATTACAGTAGCGACATCTGAAAGACTGAGCAACATCGTTGAGCCTTTTGCATGCCTGGTAAAAAGTATTTGATATCGACAGGTCAGTGGCAAAGTGAAATAAACAATTCACAGTATTTTAGAACAAAGGACAAAATTAGTTAATTATAAAACTGTTATTTACTGTACTGTACAGTATAATGGAAAAAAATACTAACACTGTTGAGGTATTTTTTGTCGTAAAAAATTTACTTCGTGAACCCGCTCGATGGAAATAAGTATTTGACATTGTTCACTCAGGGAAAAAAGTATTTGACATTATCATGAAATTTGCTCTTTTTAATTAATTTTTAACTTTGGATGGACCTGTATCATTAAACAAGGGTAATTTTGTAAAATTTCCTCTTTTTTAATTAATATTTTTTGTAGACTGTTCTACTTTCACAAAGAAAGATGAGAATGTTCTTTCATATTATACACATTCTTCACCATAGTGAACGAGAAAGGATGAGTCGTTCAAAGGAATATTCAACAGAATTCCAATAAAATGATTGATGGGAAAACACAAGAAGTGGCCAAAATTCTTGGTTGTTCCAGAACAACTGTGACATATACATTTGACTTTTTAAGTTAAACATTTGTCAATGACCTGTCAATGTCAAATACTTTTTACAAACGTCTCTAGTTGGATGAAGGCGGTCGGAGGATTCCATTGCGGCAGAGGATGCATTGCATTTTCTCGGGATGCAATATTCAGCGCTTTATTCGTAGGTTTTCAGGATATTTTTTCTCTTTATTCAAAAATTCTTCTTAATTTCTGTGTTAAATAGATAAAATTAAACTTCCATTCTTGCATATCACATAATTGGTCATAGATTTGGTTAGACGTATTCTCCAAATAAGGAAACAAGCATTCAAATCTCGTGAATTAAACTTTATTTTATTTTTCCTAAAGTTTCTGCATTCATAACTCTTCCTGGTATTCAGCCGTATCGAATCTTTGACGCAGTTTGGCGAGACCACACAAACAAAAATGTGCAAACATCATGAGCAACATTCCTCCTACGACTGATACGGGTACAGAGAGTTGTGCTTTGTTCCAGTTGGTTATCGGATATATAGCTTTCTTTCCCATTGGATCAGTCCCTCCCGCGCACCAGTAAATACCACTGAAGGTGAGGTAAGCAGCTCCGAAGAGTAATGACTGGTAGAAGTGGAGCAACCGGAAAGGCATCGAAGACACGGCAACATCCAGCAGTACAACAACACTGGTAACCAAGTGAGCTTGAATGTTCATGTATGAAATCTTAGGTTGCACTATTAAAATAAGAAATGAAAATTAAATTTTTGGCCAAATTTTATAAATTAAACGTAATATAATTGTTACAAATTAGCATTAATTTTAGTTGTCCGGATTAAACAAAAAGTAATTGATTTAATGAGATAACATGGTTCAACGGGCGACGTTAAAAATGCCAATAAGTTAACAACTGAACAATAATCATTGCTTCACCGACCCAATAATCATTGATAATAAAATTCCTATCCCTATCAATGGAAAGAGGTGCAAATGAGGTGACAAATTACAGAGGAGTGAGTATAACTTCCGGCCTATATAAGGTGTATACAAGTATTCTAGTAGAAAGACTGAGAAGATGGATAGAAGAAAATGAGTATCTTGAAGATACACAGGCTGGTTTTAGAAGCGCAAAGAGTGTTATAGACAGTATTTTTATTCTGAATAGAATAATATAATTAAGACTGATACAGAAAAGAAAAAAGGTAATAGTATTTTTCATGGATCCGAAAGCTGCCTTTGATTCGGTTATAGGGAAAAATTGTGGGTAAAATTAAGGAGGATGGGTATAGAGGGTAAGTTATTAGGAAATATTATAAGTATGTATAAAGAGACAAAATGTAAAGTTAAAAGTAAAAATGGTGTTACGGAATCCTTTTCTATAACCAAGGGAATTTTACGGGGATGTGTTTTAAGTCCTCTGCTGTTTATAATTTTTATGAATGATCTGGGAAATTATTTGAAAAAAATATAATGAAGGGGGAATTGTAGTATGAAGGAAGAAAATTTTTCAATTGCTGTATGCAGATGATATAGTTTTATTGGCAGAGGATGAAGAAGAAATGGGAAGGATGTTAAAACGTGTAGAAAAAATGATTTGGTGTTAAATGTTAATAAATGATGGTGTTTAAAAAAGGGTGGGAAAGGTAGTGTAAAAGAAAAATGGAAATGGGGAAATTAAAAGATTGAAATAGTGAGAGATAAATACGAGATAAATTCGTATTTGGGTATGTGGTTTACTCCGAACAATAGTTATGGGAAACAGAAGGAAGAAATCAGTGAAAAGGCAAAAATGGCAATGAAGCAGGTGTTGAAAAGAACAAAAATGAATGATGTTAAAATAATGATAAAGATGTTTGATGTATTAGTAAAAAGTATAGTTGAGTATACAGCAGGAATATGGGGATGGGAAGAAGATGAAAGAATAGAGAGTATACAAAATCCATTTTTCAAATGGATATTTAAATTGAGAAGAAGTACACCAAATTGGGTAGTCTTGACTGAAATAGGAAGAGTAAAGTTGAAGGTTAATTTGGTGAGGAAAGCTTTAAAATACATCGAAAGGATTGAAGATATACAAGAGAATAGATTGGTACAGATTTGCTGGGATGAAATTTAATAAAATAGCTAGAGGGGGTAAGGGTTATAGATGGATTGTCAAAATAAATGAAAATATATCGGAAGAATAGAGAGAGATGTGGTGGGAGGGTAAGGGGATAAGAAAAATTAGCTTGCAAGAATTAAATGAAAAAATAATGGAGACAATAGTGGCAAAGGAATTGAAGGAAAGGGTGGAAGAATAAATAATTCTGTTTCACTATAGAATATATAAAAAAATTATGACAAATTGGCAAATAGAAAGGTATTTAACAAAAGAAAATTATATTGAAGTGAAAATTTTATTTTTAAAGATTAGATGTGGAAATATTTTGGTGGGTAATAAAGTGTAGGGTAGTGAAGAAGAAAAAAGATGTAGAGGATGTAAAGAAGATGTAGAAACATTGGAACATGTCTTATTTGAATGTAGAATGGTAGAAGAGAGAAAGAAACAAGGTCTAGAAAGAAAAGAAAATTGGGAAGAAACTTACTTTAATGGAAATCAAATTAATTGGAAAGTAAAAGATTTTTGTAGAAAATGTAGTTGATTGAAAAAGAAAGAATATTTTGTAAAAGAAAATGTAAAGATTTGAAATATTGAAATAATATAAGAACTGAAAATATGTTAATTGTTTTGAGACTCCTCTTCCAAATATGTAATTATATTACAATAAATGGAATAAAGATAATAATAATAATAATAATAATAATAATAATAATAATAATAATAACACATCTGCTAAAACAGATGCTGTAACATAAATTTTCAAATTTAATGCGATAACACAACTGCTGCAATCAGCTAAATTCCGTGGTGAGTCATTGATGACTCTAAAGAAAATAATTTTCGACTGCACGAATCTCTGGAATGTAGCACAATTTGGCTTCAGCTCTGTAGTACAATCTCACCGTGCAGTGGTCATTTCGGATGTTGTTTTTGGACCAAATGTTCTGTTGAATAAACGTCTCACCACAGCATTACTTCCAGCATTTTCGTAAAATTTCTTTACAATAAACACACGCTCTTCCAACGTTAGTGCTTCCATTCTGAAATGTACCGTGAGTGAGCTACAGAATGTTCAGAACTGCAATAGAACAGTATCACGAGGAAAATCATTTACGGCATACGATTATGAGCCCTGAGCGCGTGGGTGGGGGATGCCAAAAGGTACCCACAACGAAAATTCACACCCAAGCGCGGCAGGAGCGGGTTGTTTAGACTTGCGTGGGGAGGTGTAACTTGGACAAGGAGCAGACGTGGGTTATAACATTAATAAACATTTTATTCAAATGAAGCATTTAATATAATTAATTATGCAAAATTTTTTAATGAAGACTTTTGCGAGTATTCCGTGAAAAAGCATCCACAGTAACTGGAAGACTTTCGCGCGGAAATAAAATGTATAATATTTTCTAAAAAGGCTTTTCGTGGCGACCAAAACAGTATATAAAGAAGCTGGTTGACTGACTTATCAACGCACAGCAAAATCTACTGAAGCCATCAACTCGAAACTCGGTGAGGTCATAGGACAGATAGCGTAGGGACGTGCTAAGTCCGGGTTTCTCGAAATTTGGACTCCCTGCCCACCCAGTGGGACAGAAAGGAATTGCACGTTCGGTCGCTTGGCTCCGCCCCCAATAAACGCAGATCTTCGAAATTTTACAGGAAAGTTTCTAGCTACCGTTCCAAAAAAAGTAGTTTCCTCGATTTTCGATTTTCGATATTCGAATTTTAAGGGTGCGAAAGTTGATAAAAATCGATTTTCTGATATTTTGATGCAACTTCGCGGGGAATAAAGATAAAGCAACGAAATTTGGAGGGAAGGTTCTCGAGGATATTTCCGCTTTGTGAAGGGCGCCAGGGGCTTTTCTGATGAAATTTTGCAATTTCTGAATGTGAATATACGTCTAACTCACTCAGCTAAGGGCCGGTGATTGGAGAGGAATAAAGCAGAATACAATAAAAACATTTTTAAAAACTTTGTCTGTTTGAACATGCTAATCTCCAAAACTACTTGACGAATTTTCATGGGGTTTTCACAGGTGAGTTGAGCGTAGCTTGCAGCAACATTCGGCGACACTGGATTCCTCGTCCAATGACGGGTGATTGCACAGGAGAGGTTCTAAACTATATGATTTCACGCCTAAACCATCCACATCACCCACAAGGTTCTCCAAATCGTTGTCCAATTCAATATATAGATAGTTGTTAAAATAAGCCTCCATATCTTCGTAAGTCTCAAAACTGATATCTGAATCGTTGCTTTCATGTCCAGACATTGTGAAAATTGTAGTGAAAGCAGTACTGAGTGAATGTAGATCTATAGTGAATGTTAAAGCTTCACTGAAAAGCTGACTGGGAGCAATCCTCGCACTACGTCACGCCTCCACCCAAGATGGACGCCTCTCGATTTCAAATCGCTTCGTTTTTCACACATTTAGGATTCGAATTAAAAAAAATTAAATATGCTATGATCTTATTAATAGGTTAGTGTTTCGATTTGAGTAAAGTTGTATGTGACCGTAGAGTTGTCCTTTAATTTAAAGTTTCTGGAGTATGTTCAGCTTACTACAGTTCGTAGAAAAGCAAAAGATGGCGCCTCATTAGTTGATTTTTAAAAGGCGCACATATATAATAATAGCGAAGCATTGCCGGGTCTGCTAGTGTGTATATAAAAGAAAAACACAACAGCACTTTACATTAGACTTGAACTTGAGAATGCACTTGAAGAGGTACAGTTTATACGACAGATAAAAAAACTCTGTTCCGATAGGATAAACACGATGTCACAAATGCAAAATATTATCCAAAATAAGGAAATAAATCGAGTTGATCTCACCAGTTAGACGTGAAAGCATCGCCGACATCTTTGCTGGTCGCTAGTACAAAAGAACGTCGATCGCAGCGTTCCACGTTCCACGGGGTTTTTCGTCGATTTTATTAGAACAGGACAGATAATATCATTTGATTATTTGTTTAACAGTTGGGCCCGGCCCCCCCCCCCCCCGAACGAACAAACGTTACCGCAAGCGAGCTTCCCTGTACAACACTCGTTGCCAAGAGCGATCTCTCTGTCTACAAAAGATTTTATACAACGTCTTTGTTGGCAACTAAATTTCGCGAAAAGCTGCAACAACAAAGCTCAGGCAAGATCGTTGCTATTATTGTTGCAGCCTCCCAACCTTACTATTACCAATAATGGTTTAGAAAAAAAAAACATCGCTAAAAATTCCAATAACACAAATCATCAACAAATGAACACATACAAGCTCCACCACACACTCACAAACGCGTACACATCAAAACCACGCCCACCACATTCATGCCAGAACGATTCACAACACCGTAATTAACATAAACACACGGAAAACGTAGCTATAAAAATAATTAATTTTCAACATCCCCAACATAACGAAAAACACACACTGACACCAGTCACAATTAAACCACAGTAGACAAAACTTTTTAACACCTTTTTTGCGCCACCCGGTAGATATAGATAGATTCTATCAATTTAAGTTTTTGCTAAAATTGAAATGATCTTAGAGGATGTTATTCAATATTAGAAACAGAAATATAAATAAATAAAAAAGCCTTGTGTACCTCGAAAGATACGTAAGATAGATTTCGAAATCATGCTCGCCGCTATATATGAAGCGAATTAGGACGTTTGGCAGCCCAGAACTTTTATGGCCAAAAGTGTGAGACATCGCTAGACTTCAATCTTTTCGTTAATTTTGTATTTTATAAGCAGTTTGAATCAGCTCGTTCAATCAGCGCAAGATTTATTTGAAAAGTAATTTCATAGCGAGACAAAATGAGGGTAACATTCGTTTCGTTCATCTTTCAGTAACATTCATACTTGATAAGTGATTCTTGATATTTTTACGTGTCTATTCGTACAGTTGATGTGGAAAAACTTTGTGGCATCTTGACCTCAAGCTCAAAATCGTGAAAAACGAAGGATTCGGCAAAGCGGCGGGCCTTCAGTTCCCTTCAAGTTGGTGGCGCTCTTTAAAAGTAGGACTCGGCAAAGTTTATAAAAGATCTTTTATAGACCTTGGGATTCGGATTCTACTTTCTAATTCATAACGTTGGCTAGGATATCTTCATTGATGGTTGAGTTTAGTTTGGTGTGTTTGGTATAAACGTCCTTTTCAACTGCTATGGTCATTTCAGGACGGCGTTATAGGGGCCGCAAATTTTGCCTCGCAGGGATTCTTTAACGTGCAGCCGGAAACGACTACACGGGACCAACGGCTTTACTTCCCATCCGAAGGAAGTGCGTGATCTCAGGATTTCCCCCTGAAAAATCCTCGTCGTCCTCGGCCGGGATCGAACCCGCGTACTCGGGCATCAGAGGCGATCACGCAACCGCTGAGCCACCGAGACCGATCTTCATTGATAGCGTCAAGTAAATAGTCCATTTGAAATTAAAGATACTGTAATCATTGTTAATCTTTACTATTACATCATTCATTATAAACATAGTTGTGATAAAATATATATTAATTAAGATAAATAAAAATTAGTTGTTTTTTATTATTATATATTCCATTCATTCAAAAAACTTTATTACTGAAGATGGGTAAAAATCCCGAAAACGTTATAAAATATTTCAAGTTAATCATCTACGTGTTACGAATCATCGAACTTTCATCATAGACCTTCTTCATCTGTAACTGTGTGCCTTCCTGTGTTCGTGTAACATTTTTTCACTAGATCTTCGTTTCTTCTGTGTTTCTTCTGTATTTCATCCGAGTTTCTCCACAAGACCTTTGTTTCATTTATGTTTCGTCCTTCAACATTTACTTATCAATTGGGTGACTTTTTTCAATGTTTTCTATTATTTATTTTCATTTATTTGTTTTCGTTTAGTTAAAGGACCATTCATGGTTTATTTCAAACCAAAACTTCTTCATTATAATAAGAATAAGCCCTGATAAAGATGAAAGTCTGAAACATGTTGGTTCATTAAATCGATTATCGTCTGGTTAATCCGGAGAATAATTTCAATTAATATTAAGAAGCAACAACAGACAAAAATTGCTGTCGAATTAGATTTAAACTCGAGGTCCTCGAAAAATAGAATCCAGCCTCTGAATTAAACAGTAACATATTACATATCATTATCTCATAGTTTAACAGTCTGAGATGTGGCTATAAATAACACCGCTCAAAAAAAAAACAAAAAAAAAAACCTTTTTCTGAACTGGACTTTTGCAGCTAGTTTAGGGTGCTGATTCCAAATCTAATTCTCAGATTTGCTCTATCACATCTAATTTTTATGCTATCGGCATACCCCATTTTCATTGATTTTACCCGAAATTAACTCGATCGCCTACGATTGATCTAACAATGGCTACAACATCTGAAAGAAGGAAATGCAAGAATGACTCATTTTCTGCTACATTTGTGGCAGCTTCCCGTTGATGGATCAAGGGCGCAACATCAATGCTTGCCTACTTTAAAGTAGGACTTACAGACCAAGACAAAAATTTGGCTCCTCACAAAGAATGTAAAACCTGTGTTGAAACTTTCCGATCATGGTCTAAAGGAAAAAATGCTAAGCTGAAATTTGATGTGCCAAAGGTTTAGGGAGAACCTACAAACCATTTGGATAATGCTACTCCTGCCTTGTCAATGTAAAGGTTTTAATAAGAAAAACAAACGACACTTATAATACCCAGATATCCCATTGCCCAGACGACCAGTTAAGCAAACACCTGTGACTGTATTTACTGAGCTACAAGAGATTGATGTTGAATCCCTCACTTTACCAGCTTCTACAGATGATGATGATGATGATCAGATCGAATATACGCCATCTGTTGAAGATTGTGATAAAGTTTCTGTTTAATTAGCCTGAATTGACTGATCCTGTAAGAGATTTGTTGGCTGCCAGGCTGCAAGAGAAAGGACTACTCAGACCTGGGACTAGTGTCTCCGTTTATCGCAACAGAGAAGCAGCACTGCAAAAGTACTTCCATTCAGATGATCAACTTATTAATTGTAATGATAATGAAGGGATTCTTCTCAATATGGTCTTCTTCTCACGTGAATGGAGTTTGAAAAATGTGTGCTACTTGACAAAAATATACAGGGTGAATACAAAAGTCTAAACCCCGTTTTATTTTTTGAACCGAAGCAGATATGTCAATTTTGATGAATTCAATGAATAGGAAGTTATGGGTGGCCTATCCCATGGTGCACTTTTCATCATCCCAAATATGCAAATTAGGACACATTCAAAAT
>JAHWFO010062772.1:388362-429377 GCA_023313115.1 Rhysida immarginata | reverse complement strand
TTTTTTTCTCTATCCCTTACGGTTTTGAGATACATTTTGAATGTGTCTTAATTTGCCTATTTGGGATGATGAAAAGTGCACCATGGGATAGGCCACCCATAACTTCCTATTCATTGGATTCATCAAAATTGACATCTGCTTCGGTTCAAAAAATAAAAGAGGGGTTCAGACTTTTATATTCACCCTGTATATGGTTCAATCTCAGTAAAATGAAAGACGACTTCACTCAGTAAAATGAAAGAAGACTATGCCAACATCAAAATTGTTCTAGATAGATTGGAATTCCATGTTCATGGATGGGTAATTTATGTTGATTTGAAAATGGTTAATTTTCTGCTGGGTCATTAAAGAGGTCACACCAAATACTGGTAGTGATGCATTAGACAATTACTCAATAATTCTTGCTCGCAAATTTTTACTCAAACGAGTTATTGCTCCAATTTATTTATCCTGATCATATTTACAAAAAACTTAGTATTACTAAAGGGAAAATCTAATACAAAGAACTGGCCACCAAGAATCAGTTTAACGCCTGGTGACAAGAACATCAAGAATAGGAATAAAATTGTATTTTCCCCAATGGATATAAAACTTGGGTTAATGAAGCTGTTCTTGATCACACTGGAGACTGCTTCAGCTATACATGTTCCGTCAAAGAAGAGGTCGTTTATGCAGATGTAACATCACTATTGTTTTTTTTTTAATGCAATATTTGATATTTCGAACTCTGATGTGATGGACAAAAAGTGATGCCAGATTTGGAATCAGCGCCCAAAATTATGTCAAAAGATGGAACGTGACATTTTTAATTGCGAGATTTGAAATTTTATAAAAAAAAAATACTGACTTGGAAAAAGAATTCCCCAATAAATAATTGAGATAAAGATGGATACGCTTGAAGCAACATTGTTTAAAAACCAAGAAACTTGTAATAAAACGGAAACTGGAAAGAAATATAACAAATAAATAAAATCTATAAAAATAAATATATAATATTTTTAATACTGTACGTACTAAATATTTTTATTATATACTATTTTTTCAATATGTTTTTCTTAAGATACAAAACGTGTTTTGCTTTAAATGAATACTTTATTGGTATCTTTACTATCCCATAATTATTGTTCCTTTTTGGTGATTATGACAACGGTCTAACTCAAGAAACTCCCATTCGTTGATCAGAAAAAATCTGACATTAAATTTTTTCATTATGAACCAAAAAAAAAAAAAAATCCACTTTTTTTGATCATTTCTGAGAACCACATCAGAATTGTTGTCCATACTTTTCAAATTATTATTGCAGTTTTAATTTTTTTGTTTCCTTTGAGTTTCCCGCTGTTTTTGTGGTGTGCAATAATGTAAAACCTTAATGAATAATTAAATTAAATCTTAGTGAATAATTAAAAATTAAAATTTTTATCTCTCCAATTGACAACGAAACTAGCACACATCCGTGTTGGTGATTTGCGATAACGGAGTGATTCCAGTCCAGTCATCCTGTCACGATGTTGATGTTAGGCCACTGTCGACGGTTGCAGAAAATTGTTGTGTTAAAAAATATATTTAAGCATTTAGTCGTTTAAAACACAACGTAGCAACGTTAACAAAATTAAAAATGTATATTTCTTGGAGATTCATAATCACGTCAATCAATGCTAACTCAAAGCAAAAGTCTAAATATCTCAAAACAAAAAATATTTTATTTACACTTTAGACCATTGTTATAATCACCGGCACAAGCATGAACATGTAAATTTATCGTTTGCGCGAACGGAAAACCTTTTTGCGAATATTTCATTTTCATAGCAATTCAAACAAATTCTATTGAGGAAGAAGTGCCCCGCTTCTCTAAATATATTCTTATTAATCCTTAGAAAAAATTAAAACAGACAAGTAACTATTTCATAGAATTTAATCATTGTCTATGAAACCTATGCATTCCTAATTCGAAGAAGAATACATTTTCCTCAATATAAATTAAAAGCATTAAATATTTTCATATGAGAGAAAGGAGAAAGGAGCTATTTTCATATCTTAATAGCTCCTTTAGTTTATTTGATTATTAATACTATTATTAAAGGAACTATTAAGATTAATTCTATGGTTAAATATGAGGGGCGTACTGAAAGTAATGAGCAACTTTAAAAAAAAAGGTTAATAATTGCGATACACAGAATACATAATTTCAAACTATAAACTTTTGTCTATTTCTCAACATAATCTCCTTGTGGACACATTCCTTTGGACACATTTTCCCCACCATTGTGGAAGTTTGAAAATCCCTTGACGGTAAAGTCCGTTCCAACTCGCCGAAGGCACTGACTCACTGCTCTCTTCACGTCTTCGTTTGTCGCATAGTGCTGGCCCTGTTTTGTGAAGCGTCAGTGAACCGCTTAGCTGTTACAAGATATCCAAATGGACTTCATTGAAGCCACATAGCAACTCAATCGGCACAGCAGGCCCCTTTAACCATCACATAAATTGATGAAAATAACTCAAGTATAAGATAATAACTGAAGAAACATCTCCAAGATTTCGAAAGACAATCTTATATTTGAAAAGTTTATAGTTTGAAATTATGTATTCTGTGTATCGCAATTATTAACTTTTTTTTTAATGTTTCTCATTACTTTCGGTATGCTTCACGTTTTATTCACAAGAGTTCAGAGTTTTAAGTTTTTAAAATTTTATTTTTGCTTTTTAAGCTTGAATTATTGTTCAAGGCAATTCATTCATATTATTTGTAGTGGTGTAAAACTCACAGAAACTGGAGCATGGAACAGTGGAAATGTGTTTTATGGACTGATGAATCACGGTAGTCACTCTGGAAATTCGATGGACAAAGTTGGGTTTGGCGGATGCCTGGAGCCCGTTTTCATAGTTCGGACTGGCCAGTTTGTTTTTGTTACAGGAACGATGAATGTTGTTGTCTATCGAGACATCTTGGACAACCCTGCACTGCCAACATTGTGGGAACAGTTCGGGGATGGGTGTTTTCTGTATCAACATGACAATGCTCCATATAGCAAGTCTGTACACGACTGGTTTCAAGACAAGGGGGTTGAAGAAATGGATTGGCCTGCTCAGAGCCCCGATCTCATCCCATTGAACACCTGTGGGATGAATTAGAACATCGACTACAATCCAGACCGCGCCGTCCTTCATCCGTGGCTGAAGTAACGAGTGCTCTAAGGCAGGAATGGAGGTAAATCCCAGCTTTTTACTACCAAAAACTGGAAAGCCCTCTTCGGAGGGTGGAGACTGTCATTAGAGAAAAAGGGGGTGCCACTGTTTATTAATTCCTGTTATCTGAAGCCTGCGACGCAAAAATGCTGGTGTTCCTAAACTTTTCATTACATAGTTTAGTATGACTTTTAATCGGTATGACTTTCACTAACCTTTAGTATGTTGGTGAATGAGACCTTCCTCTTCTGTTCCTATATGGGAAATGGTAAGACTCTGAAACTGCCGACCTTTCCACCAAGGCAAGTAGAGAATGCAACATACAAATTTAATAATTAAGCTGATGGTAAGCACTATGTATCCCCAGTTGGTCATGTAAATTAGAAATTTAGCATTGTAAAATCCGATTCCCATGATGATAAGGGTAATAGTAAAGTATACTGCCAATATCAAACGATATGCCAAATAAAGATAATTAACAGATGACCACTATAAAGAAATAAAATAAGAATAACAAAATTAAATTAATTTAATCCTTAGTAGTGTCTGCAAATATTATTCATCATTTGTTTTTCTGCAAGGAAAGGGAGCGTTGAGGATTTCGCTCGGTCCCCGTTCCTTTTCGCTGTATCTCTTTTAATAACTGATTTTTGTATAGTTTTTAAAGAAAGTTAAAGAATATCACAAAGTTCTTTTTTGATATCTAAAGCCGTTTAAGTCAAATTGAATAACTCATCTTTTTACATGGTTCATTTTGGTGCTTTAAGCGAACTGAATCAAATTTTAATAACTCACCTTTTTACATGTGTTCACTTTTTTCTAAATACACCATTTATTTTTCTATGTTCATAGCCTACGTTCCTCTTACAAGGAGACTCCACGTACCCGGACTCACCGATTTTGATAAATATTCTAGGAGTAGCTTTTGCCAAATTAAATACCCATGCAAAGCCATTCGACGCACTTCTCAAAATTTTCCGAGAAAAAATTCTTAATGTTTGTTATAATTGCCTACACTTTTATAAATGTATCAGATTTTTATCGCCTTCAGGTGGTCGCGATAATTCCATTTTGCAGGTACGGGTTCAAATCCAGTCTTCGATAATTTTTTCCCTCTAATTAAATTTTTTAACATGTTTGGGAATGTGTAATTTATTTACTAAATTTATGTCCGATTTTCCCATTTGCTACCATCAGTTTGTTTTATAAAATGCATAGAAGAATTATTATAATTAAAATAACTGTAATCTAAAATTTCCGATTTGCTAAGGTTATTTTTACATAAGCTGAAAGGTTGTTACTAGTTATATTTATTCTTTTTTTTTTTTTTAAACACAAGAAGTTCTAATTGACGTATAGGTAAAGACAGAGGTAATAGTTAACTTCTGCTCCTAGAAATAGGAAATTGTAATTTGGTGGCTAATGTGCTAGTTAAAAATGTTAATGAAGGGCGAGTGATAAACTATAGATACCAATATGACGCATTATATTAAAATAATTATTTAATAGTTATTTATTTTATTAGTTAATGCAATAATTATTTAATCTTTGTGTGAGTTAAACGTCATCCCAAAAGTTGCAAAATATAAAAAATGCGGATAGATAAACTTTTTAAATGCTCATTTATCACTTGTGAATCATTGATTATAATAATTCGTATGTGCATTTTATAAAAATAATGATGGGAGGAAATTGGAAAATTGGAAAGATATTTAGTAAATGAATTACATGTTAAAAAAACATGATACGATTTGAATCCATAACCGCAAAATCTACCAAAGACCTACCTCGTCAGCTTCGGCCATAATAGTTCTGGTGTGATTTTTTTTTTTGTAAACTTATTAATAAATAATAATAATAATAATAATAATAATAATAATAATAATAATATAGAATCCCTGCGTTTTACCACTATACTGCCTGAACGCGATTAAAACCTATACTACAATATGGGCATTTATAAAGTGTAGGCAATTATAAACGGTATGAATTTTTTTTCGGAAAATTTTGAGAAGTGCGTCGAATGGCTAAGCATGGATGTTTAATTTGGTAAAAGCTACTCGTAAAATATCTTTTTTTTTATCAAATTCTGTGAGTCCGAATACGTGGAGTCTCCTTGTTAGACGAACAGATGGTAGGTGTGATCCAGAAAAGAATAATTGTCATGAAGAGTGATGAAGATTGGAAAAATTCAGACTGATGACATCAGTCAGGTTAAAAGAATCACATTATTACAGAGAAGAATCTATTTTTATTATTTCAAGATCAACATTCCGTCATTTAGCCCTTTGTCCAAAGGCCGAAGCCCCTCGTACTGTGTTGTTGGTCAATTAACGAGATTAAAATGATAAATAAAATAACGTGTCACGTTTTCCAGAAATTACCTAGTTTACTATAATCCCAGGAAACCTTTAATGAATTCAGGGACAAAAAAATCACAGAAAAAAAATTAAACTTTTTGTCACGCGGTAGGAGACGGAACTAATGGAAAAAAAATAGAAAATACTTTATTTGCAGAATATTACTGTGGAAGCTAATTATACTCTGACTTGAATATAATAAGTACATGCAGTTCTTGAACTGATAACTTTCTTATCCGTGTCTTGGTAATTCCCGAAGCAGACACCCAAACAGAAACTTTCTGATGCGATTTAAAGGAGCAGCATAAGGTACGCTCACTTGTATGAAAGAAAATTAACGTTGCCTCTATATATCACACGCACAGGAACTTATAAAAAAACAGAAGAAATATCGACGATACTTGTAGCGCCACTAGTTGATGTCACGAACGGAGTAGATTCACCAAAACTTTTAATGAAGGATAACAACGTACTCCACAAACACAAACACACATACACACACACTCACCGTCGCTTTGGATGATTCAGCAAACTTTCCAAATTTAAGAAAGCACAAGCAAATTGAACACAGCACCAACACTTTATCTCAATTTTAAAAGAAGGCAGAGCTGGATGAATTGTACAGGACTTTAAATCACAGTATCCTATATCACTTTGAACTATCGAACTTAGGTGTACATTTGCCACCACAACCATAAATATTAAACACAAAGAAATATATTTTGTATGGAACAGGAACACTATGAGGAAACACTTTTAAGTAGAGCTTTTCTTTATCACTCTTCACATTGCACTACTATACTCTGGCAGAGAAAAACTGAGACGGAACACTTGAATAACACTTTGCAAAGATGAATTACACACTAAAGCTTGAACGTTGCGCACACATAATAAACAATGCAAACTCAAACTGACGGCCACTAAACGTAGAGCTGACTTCGTCGTAGTTATTTACGAGAAATGATGATATACATCCAAGAATTAGGCGTAACGATTCAAATTAGCAATAATAGTTATTTCAGAAATGAGTTCCAGTCTTATCTATAGAAAGAAGGAATGTGCCTGTTGCTCAATATGACAGACGAGATGTCCTATTGTTGCTTCCGACGAATGTCCGTCGACTCCAAGTTCATTGCCACGAATTTGAGTAGGGTAACACGAAATTCGCTGGCTGAGGAAATATTCCCTTTGTTCCTCCAATAATACTAGGTAATGATGTACACAAAAAGTTCTTACCGTTTTTAATTTCAGAAGACAAAATGAGGTACACAAAAAGTAGCGTATCGCTAGTCCCCAAAGTAATCCCCATTGGCATCTAGCACCTTCTGCCAACGTGTCTTCAGTTGATCAATGCCGTGGCTGTAAAACTTACCGGTCTTAGACTCAAAGAAGTCCGTGAGTGCCTTTCGCAGGTCTATACCATTGGCGTAGGATTTTCCACGAAGATGGTTGTCCAGAGAATGGAAAAGGTGATAATCCGTTGGAGCAAGATCTGGCGAGTAAAGTGGATGGCACAAAGATTCCCAGCCAAGCCGCTCTATGGTTTCCCTGGCCATCCGCGCCTCATGTGGCCAGCCATTGTCATGAAAGAAGAGTATGCCTTTGCGATTCACCAATGCTGGCTTTCTGCTACAATGCCTGTTGCACACGTTCCAACTACTGGGAGTGATGGTTTGGCCAATTGATAACAGCTCGTAGTAAACCATTTGGCGGCTAGTCCACCAAACACAGTAGACTACGGGGTTTATCAGAAATGGCAAATTCTCCCAACCTGAATTTCTGGAACCAATGACTTGAGGTGGGTTCATTCACAGCATCATCCCCAAACGCAAGACACATTCGTCGATTTGATGTTGCTGCTGACAAGCCCACCTTGAAGTGATAAAGCAAACAACACCTAACCATCTCCTTCGATACCTCCATTTGTCTTCACTTCTGCACGAGATGTGATTGATGTGAATGCCCAACAGCCCTGTATTTATACAGGCTAACCTTCCGCTCCCACCTGACAGATTTGGACGACACCATTTATCACTTCCATTTATGGCAACATAAAAACGGCAAGAACTTTGTGGTTACCTAGTAAAAGATACTATGGAGAACGGGAACACTCCCAGCAGACGGGTGTTCGTATTAAACAAAAAGTTCGTCTCAGTGTAAGAAGCGCACATTAACGTTTTACTATCTTCGCACTGAGCGTAACTAAAAACCGTGAGATAAAATAATTCACAAGTCCCTACCTCGAGGAATAATTCGCACGAAATGACGCACAGTCAGTGCCACGCCAGTTGGATTTTCCCTCCGGGAAACTCTCATTTACGGCGTTCGGGTTCAGGGCGACGTTACTGAGATCTATAATATTTTCCGTCGGTTGCGAGGGGACGTAGCCGCTCGGCGTATTAACTGAATACACCTCTTCCTCTTTACCGACGTTATAAGCAAAACTCCGGTTACCGCTTTTGCGACGTAGTCGTTTCCTACTGCGCACAGTGGTCCAAAATCCCGAAAAGCTGGTCTGGTTTTGTGGGTATATTTGAAAAACGAAGTTTGCAAATCAAATTTTGCACAGTTGATTCTATGCCTGGAAGTATGTGCAATACAAAAATATACTAATATTTTTTTATCTGT
Source organism: Rhysida immarginata (assembly GCA_023313115.1). Lineage (NCBI taxonomy): Eukaryota > Metazoa > Arthropoda > Chilopoda > Scolopendromorpha > Scolopendridae > Rhysida > Rhysida immarginata. The sequence goes on along the minus strand of JAHWFO010062772.1, from coordinate 421,206 downwards.
TATATATATAATTTTTTTTATTTAAATTTAAGTCTTTAAGATATATTTCGAAAAAATCAAATTTTCAAGTAGCCAAATAGTTTAGAATAGTAGCATTCTAGCTTATTCCAAGTTCTAATTAATGCCATGTCTTGGATTACAATTTTCTCTGTCGAATATTTAAAACTTTTGCTGCCTTTATTTGCCTTTTTGGCATTGCGATAGATTTTTGTAAAGCATATATACATGTACATATTTCAGCATCGTTCGTTTGTAAAGCATATATACAGATAGATATTCTGTCCGAAAATTTCTTACTATGAATAGGGTCATATTAAGCCTGGTGGGCTTCCACTGAACACACAACTTCAGGGGAGTTAAGCAACGTCAGGCACGGCTGCTGCGACCATCTTACAGCAGTCGTTAATCCAAGTCCATCCAGGGACCCAATTCGTCGGCCTCTGGCCATACAGGCCCTGGATGGACGTATTGGATACAATCAATAAATAAATTTAAAAAAAATAAAAAAATATTATTCGTAAAATGCACAGTTGTGAATGTTATACAGGGTGTTTTTGAATTGAGCACAGATATTTTGGGAGATGATAGAAGAAGTCCTTAGAAGTATTTTTTGTCATATGAACATGGGGTTCCCGCAGCTCCGTTTACTTACAATACTGCATTGAACAATCAAATGACACCGAGACGCAGTGTGCGTTGGTAGGCCTAGATTATTTTATTTTTAACAATTAACACAAGCAATATGACTTTTACAGTAATTGTTCGATATGACCGCCATTTGCTTCATAGCACAATTCGCAACGCCTTATGATGGATTGATGTACGCGTGGAAACAGTTGATTTCCACGGTCGCTGATGTCACCTGCTGCCGCGACAATACGAACCGCCAATTCTTCTTCGGTATCTACGAGTTCGGAGTACACCATTGATTTTATGCTTCCCCATAAAAAAAAATCCATCGGTGTGAGATCTGGCGATCTCGGTGGCCAAGCAACTGGTCCGCCGCGACCAATCCAACAAACAAGCACGTGCACCTTGAAATTTCTTTGCAAACAATTACTTTAAAAGTTATTACAGTAGACTGCTTGTGTTAATTGTTAAATATAAAATAATCTAGGCCTACCAAGGCACAATGCGTCCCGGTGTCATTTGATTGTTCAATGCAGTATTGTAAGTAAACGGAGCTGCGGGTACCCCATGTTCATATGACAAAAGATACTTCTAAGGACCTCTTCTATCATCTCCCAAAAAATCTGTACTCAATTCAAAAACACCCTGTATATGTATATGTTTGTTTGTGTGTTTTTAATGATCTCCTAAACGGTAAAAGTATTTACTACCAAATTGTGTATATTTTTGCCTGGTACCCAAACTTAATGTATAGAATGGGTTTTGTTTAGAACATTGAACAATTCTCAATAAAGATATGAATTTTGACGTTAAAAGAAACATCAAAATTCTCATCAAAATTTGCATGTTTGGAAGTATCTGGTAGTTCTCAAGCACCCGAGGGTGAGATCCTCGGTGAGTGAGTCTCTGACGCTCGGATCAAGTGTGTTTATAATAAATAATTTAATAAATAACTAACGATTCTGGACCGAACTGAGAAAAAACTTTTAAGTAAACATAACGTTTTTAACCATAAAGAAAGGGTCTAATCAAGGGAAAGAAGGTATTCTTCGCATGATCAACGACACAAGCAAGACTCGCTATTAGACTTCTCTTCCTTTAGACATTTTTGGCATTCAAGTTTCCTGTTTTGGTTGTTATGCTGTTTTCAGTGAATTGATTCTCAGATTCGTAATCAGCGACCTCTAAAATCCCAATATACCAACTTTCGTATAAATCAAATAATTTTTGACAATTTGACCAGCTTTTCGGGATTTAGTTCCACTGTGTGGGGCTACGGTCGCTCGACGAGGCACGCTTCTTTGGCGTCACTCCCACGTCTCTCCCTCGCTTCTCTCTTACCGTGGACGGTAAGAATACCAGCGTTCGCTCACCGTTCCAACAGTCACAGTCAACGTTCGCTCCATTCATATTTAACACATTTTTAACACATTTTTCTCTGTCTCTCGCCATCGCTCTTTTTCTTCGACCATCCTCTCCGCTTTCTCAATTCTCTCTGGTCTTTTCTTCCCACGTGATTGCCTCGGATTGACTTCTTGATGACGTTCTCCTCCTCCGTCACGGAGGCTGGAACACGTCACGACCCTCGGATGATATAGTTTGCCACGTGACATTTTGCGAATTTCTTTATCCGCGTGCCGTTTATTAGTTGTTACAAGTCAAATTTTCAATAAATTATCATTCGAAAGTACTGTACAAGCGAAGGGCTCCAAAATGCAATCCACAGAAATCCATCGGAGATACATCTGGTGACTTGACAGTTGAAAGGGTATAAAGTGAATTCCAGTTTCATTTTCCAAATCCAATATAAACTGAACGGTCGATAGACGTATGGCTGGATGCTTTGTCTTGATGCAGCCAAACTTTGCTTTTGTCCTCTCTATATAATGTGGGGATTTCCTCGTGAAAAATTGGGAGTGAGAACATGCTGCTGATAGTAAAGGGTTGGTTGATTTGTTTGGTATTAACGTCCTTTTCAACTGCTATGGTCATTTCAGGACGGCGTTATAGGGGCCGCAAAGTTTGCCTCGCAAGGGTTCTTTAACGTGCAGCCGGCAAACGACTACACGGGACCAACGACTTTACTTCCCTTCCAAAGGAAGTGCGTGATCTCAGGATTTACCCCTGAAAAATCCTCGTCGTCCTCGGCCGGGATCGAACCCGCGTACTCGGGCATAAGAGGCGATCATGCAACCACTGAGCCACCGAGGCCGATGATAGTAAAGGGAGTTAACTATCTGATTGCGAGCTTGTCATTGTACGAGTATCCTGTAATCATCATAAATACATTTGAAAAACTTTCCTTACATTCCTTGGACCACTTTTGATACGACTTCTCTCCATGTGGACGGTAGAAAATGTTGCAATCATTAAGGTATAGTAGACGTAGACTTCATTCAAAGTCACAACGTACTTCCATCGTTCTGCTGCGAGGTAACCCTCATAGAACCTCCGACAGTTACTCTTCCTTTCTGCGACTCTTATGTCACTTTTCCAGTTGCAAATCTTTGTTTATTATTTTATTTACGTAGACTGCAATGTTCCTAGAATGTTTGCGATTTTCACAATGGACAAGGTGCTTGAATTTTCGAATGACCTCTGGTGTTGGCTCATGGGAACTCGAGGATTTTGCTGTTTCTGGTCAGTAGGAATTAACCTGTTACAAAAATGGAAGTCGAAGCGCCGTAGAAGTCCGAAACCGAAAGTTCCCGATAGGCTTCGCGGCGGAGCTTCGGCGCGGGAGTTGAAGAGGAGAAGGAGAAAGGAGAGAGGCAAGTCTACGATCGAGACGGACGGTAAGGAGCGTAGCGTTCGGAAGAGCAGTAGCCAACGCCCATGGCATCGTTCCCGAGGCATTAAAGGGAGTTCGACGGCTACGAAGAGGTCGAGAAGAATGTCGGGGGAGACGGAGTTGGACCGAACACACGGCGGGAGCCGAGAGACGAGAGCTCAGCGAAGCGGATACGGCTCGAGCAGCTTACAGCGAGCGGCGGCGACCCGGCTAAAGATTCCCGAGCGCACACGGCCGAATGCATATTGAATGCTTCGTTTATGTTTCCGTCCACGATACGAACCAGCCACTGTTGCAATTTGACGAGGATTGAATTAGATACATGGACAGAGCGGAGCCACATCGAAGAAGGTCTACACATACTGGAACTGACAAAATACAAAGTAGCAGGTATTTGTCCTTCAAGCAAGGTTGTTAAAGAGAAGGTGGCCTCTATCGGGGTGATCGATGGTCGTTGGCTACTGACGTGTGACGTCAGCTGGAAGGTTTGGAGCAGACGAACGCATAGAAATCTATAGGGTGACCTTTATTTTCCAGCCTATTTCTACTATTTATCACCAATATAAATAAAGAAAAACGTGCCAAGGTTTTATATAAATATTTTATTGGAATAATATGTGTTTAAAAGATCTATTTGTATACATTTAGCACTGAAATACAAAAGCAAATACTGCAACAGCGAGGCCACCTCGTCAAAGCAATTCTTTAACGATTAATTCTAACCTGTTACAGTATTCAATCATTTAGCATTAAGTGCTAGTACACCATTAAAATATCTGCCACTGCTTGTATGGTTGTAAAAATATGATAGGAAGAAAAAAAAGTAATGCCTACATACCCAATCACTTTCTGTTTGTGTCTGACTGAACATTTTCGTTTTGCTCAAATTACAATTTGAAAGAGAAAGCGTATCCCACCTCGTCGTTTTTCCCAACGTGGTTTATAGAGTCTTCAAATAAGTCTGAAGCCACTGAACAGTTTTAATTACTTGGTACGAGCGAAGGAAGTGAAGATGAAAGCGAAAAGTCTTGTGTATATTTTATATCTAAACTTCTCTCTCAGGTTTCAAATTTTCTCTTAACTTTCGATTTTCTCGTAGTGCAGTCTGTTGGATTTTTGCGATTTAACACTCGTATCAAGAGCAGATCTCCTGCTCAGGAATTCTCCTACTTGTTACGAGTGTGCTCTTTTTAATTATAAGAACGGGTTTGCTCATTTAATGAAATTTTGCTCGTATCTATTGCCATGAGAAGAATAAATGCATGGAAATATAATAAACCCACTCTATATTATAATATTGGACTAAAAATAATAAATAATTGCGTTTATTATTAGCAAAAGCACATGAAACTCCAACCATCTCAGCTTTGTTATGTTAAAAGGGGCAGATCGCCTGCTGCCAACCTTCCAGGTGACGTCACAATCCCAGAAGGCAGTGCGAGTGCTTTAGAGCGAAATCGGCCGATAGAGGCCACCTTCTTTTTAACAACCTTGTCCTTCAAGCGTCTATGCTTATTTACGGGACGGAGTTGGGAGAGTAATTGAAAGAGGCGGCAGCTATTTCAAGCGCCGTTAAATTCATCTTGAAATACGAGTTATTCAATTGTACTTGTCAGCGTGAATTCTCCCGGGGTTTCTGATCTTAAGCATTTTGATTTTACTAGCATGGCAACTCTGACTCTGTTGGTGCTATTTCTCATTCAAGTTTTTGTGAACATTTACGAAGTAACGTTTGTCATTTTAACTAGCGTTCTTCGTTTTCTTTACTTTCTAGTCTTAGAGAAAGTCTTTACCCGGCTATGGTGTAGAAGCTATTAGCTAATCTTCATTCAATGAATTATTCATGTTAGGTTTTAATTCAGACTCTTTGAACTCTCTTTTTGCCAACGCTACGTGGTGCGAGTCACATAGTCATGTACGCTATTTCAACTAGAGTTTTTGGAATTCAGGTGGTCTAATGCGAAGGACATTGGAACACGAACTTTTGAGCACATAGACTGTGTCGTTTAACCAAATAATTGAATGTTCTTAATAAGGTTGCTTTGTTACGCCGACATCCATTTTTGAAACAGGTTTTAGAGTTTACCTTTAATTCTCTGCGGCCTGTATTGCTTTCAAGCCAAGTTTGTTTGGTGTATATATTTTGCTAAATATTTATCCTTTAATTGTGCGTATGTAGCTTTTTGTAATTGTAATGCTTACAGGAATGTTTATCGCACGTTGCCCATGAGTGGCCCTTGTTACCCTTTCAAGAAAAGGATGAATTGTCAATAGTATAAGTAATTGATAGTTATTTTTGAACTATTTTTCATCTTTAGTTTAAGTTTCTTTTCTCGTAGCGTTAATGCCGAGCTGTTTATCGCTCAGCTTTTCAACCGTTGGGTTTAGTAAATTTACGCTTTGAAACGTGCCTATAAATTGTAGCGTCGTTGTAATTAATGATTTTTGTCGCACGTTGAAATCCGGTCTTTGGATCAATTTTGTTACCCTTTGAAATAAAGGATGTTATTGTAATTTATTTATGGGCAATTACTTTTATAATTCCAAAGCGTTCTTTTCCTAGTTCTCTTCCTTTAGATAATGCTTTATTTATTTATGATTAGTGTCCAAATAAAACTAATCTATAAATTTACACGTACGCTACTACAATGAGTGTCTTATTATTTAAAATTCCACTGCGCCAGATTTCTGACCGTGACATAACCCCTCCCAGGATTTTCCTTTTCCATTCAGTACTGCCGATATGCCTTTGTCAATTTTACATACGCTAATTATAGCAGAATAAATGTAATTAGTGTCAGAACGGTGTGTAATGTACCCTCCCAGTAAGATCCGATTTTCGGTGACATTCCTTCATAATATTTATTGTTTTCGAATAAAACAACAATGCGGATATAACAGCATCATTTCACGTGATTTCTGTAAAATGCGGATGTAATGCGATGTCCATGCACGTGACCCGCAGCATTTACGCAATAAATGGTTACCAAAGATCGTAATCAACCTTCTGTATTTAGCAGGATATTTTAATCTTCTCTAGAGATTAATTTTATCATTTTATCGTTGCATTAAAATGTTTATTGTTTCACTAGCTATATGAATATTTTAAACTGACCACGTACTTTATAAATTCCTTGTGCTTCTAATCCATATATATATTATAAATCAGAGTCCGTTGGAACGTTTGTCCTTTTACAACTCAGAAAATACTCAACGAATCTTCACGAAATTTTCCATGTACGTAGATAGTGTCACTGTGCTCTAAGTAGGGTACTTTTTATATCGTATTTATATCAATTTTTTAAGTTATTCTTATTTTTCGAAAAATTGAATTATATTCAAAGGATGTCGCTAGATGGCGATACTATCTTATCAAAAAGTTGAAACTGTCAGCTGATGTTACGTATTTGTTGCTGAACACGTAACAGTCGGCTGCGAGCTGACAGTTTTGTTACATTGTACGATCATTAAATTATATTGTTATGTTTGAAATGTAGGCGAATTCATGCAACAGAGGGGACTAAAATCGCTTCTTCCAAAAGTACAGCAATCCAATTGCTGACTACAACAACAGAATTTGCGCGGAAACTTTGAGGAATGCTTTTGAATTGATTATTCCTCGGGCCCAAAATCGTCAAAAACAAAGAAACCACACAGCTGAAAACACCACGGCTCACTCCTTCCCAGAATTGCCATATGGCTTCAATTGGCTTCACTTTGGTGGCGGTGTTAACAATAGGATTCGGGATCTACCTTTAATATACGTCATTGGAACAAACAGCCCGAGCAACGCCCGACGGGCATATCAGCTAGGCTTTTGTTTTCAAAGGATGTTACTAGAAGAATGTTTTATTTTATTCACTTTTTCCAGACTTTCAAGATCGCAGGTACATATTTTCAGGAAGCTTGCTTCTCTTACGGTCAGTTATACGTTGCTTGCTCCCGCGTGACCAGCTGTCGAAATTTACATGTTTTTGCGCTACAGGGGAAGACGTACAACGCTGTTTACCGAAATGAACTTGAATGCCTGTGTAGCTGATTCATTTATCTTATAATTTTTTTTATTATTTACTTTTGTACATATAATTCAATTTTCTTTTGTTCCCAGTTCAATTTTCTTTTGTTCATAAATCATTATTTTTGGTTTAAAATGATTATGAAAGGTTTTGAGAAGGCTTTCTAGACTGTTTCTCATTTTCTTCATTTCGTTCATACTTTGTTAATCATAGTTCAATTTTTAAAATAAACAATCGTTAAAAAAATTACTCAACGTGTCTTTTCCACCCGGGCGAAGCCGGGTAATATTGCTAGTTACGTTATAAGTACGCTATTTAAATATTAAAATCCTGTTCATTTTGATGAAATATTTGTAATAAATAACTTTTATGAAATAAAACAATCTCTATGAAGCGAATGTTAATTCAGAGCATTAGAAAGCTATTTCATGATCCTATTTTCTATTTGTTTTTGTGCATCTGTTACTATGTGCAATCCTTTTTGACAAGGATGTAATTTCAGACACAGAACTTGCTATTATTATTAACAAGTGAATAAAATACACCAAAAATTTTAACCGACTTTATACCACTTACCCTACATCTGACAAAATCCAACGGTTTATTGTAATTCAGCGCGAAGTTTGAATAAGTAAATTCCTGTCGAAACCAACTGTTCTCCATGTTTACGGTCCACTTTCAGAAACAAATTGAAGGAGTCATTTGATCCGAATGATAGATAACGGATCACCAATGATGTTCCCATTTATCTAATCGTTTAAGATAGCGTTACAAATGAAATTATAAGAGAGCATTGTTTTCGGGCGAGGTGATGCGCTTTCTGATCCGATGATGATAGGAGGGGGAATTGCTTGTTTTTTAAATAGTGACTATCATCAGAAATGATACGAAGGAAAAATTTGCAGCTAATACCCGGTTAAATTAGATGTACTCATATTAAATGAGTATGAAGTCAAATATCGAAAAGCTTAGGGAAGAACTATAAAATATTATTTTAAGATGAATTGTAAATCAAAATAAAGTAGACGACGATAGTTTACATCATAATAATTTTTAAATATTTTCCTTCATTATACTATATCAAATGGAATTAAGTATTGGGAATTTATTCTATCTATTTTAATAAATTTACAAACTTATTCATTTATGACCCTTATCATAAGGATCTTGATAACCGTATTCATTCACTAAAATAGTCCTGGTTTTGATCAATCTATTCATTTAGAAAGTGCAATAATTACTTTAGTTACAATTTTACACGAGGCAACCTTCACTAATTTCTTAGTTGGTACAGCGATAGAAGTTCCTTGCAAGGATTAGGCTACTTATGATAATGTCATAATGAATGACTGAAGAAAATGCTCAAACATTAGTAACTGTTTTAGGAGTGGAATGTATATGTCTAATTCTCTCTCTGTCTGTCTGTCTGTTCGCTATGCATTCCCAAATGGCTGGACCAATCTTGATAAAATTTTGCATGGAAAGTTTTAGACAGGTCAAATTAATCCGAGGTAAAGGTCATGGTGGAGATATAATGCTTTTCTACTCCCCCTCCCCCAAATCCTCTTTTTTAGGGGGATTCTAATTTCTCTAAGAAGATAGATAGATAGATAGATAGATAGATAGATAGATAGATAGGTAGATACAGGGTTCGCGCTAGGACAAAATATCTAAGAGTCAATTTGACTCCCAATCTTGAAAACTGCGGGTCAAATTTCAGAAGATGCGAGTCAAAATTTAGATTCTTTCTAACTTCCATAATTTTACATGCATCCACATTCTCTAAAGTTGCTGTCATATTTAATTAGAAATGTAAAGAAGACCACATGTGACAAAATAAATGTGAGGTTAAAATGTTATGAGAAAGAAATGGGCCGATGATATTCAAATTTAACAAGTCAATTTTGACTCGCTGAGCAAAAAATCACGAGTCAATGTTTAGCAAAAATGCCCATTTGACGCGTAAATTGCGAGTAAGCGCGAACCCTGTAGATAGATAGATAGATAGATAGATAGATAGATAGATAGATAGATAGATAGATAGAAGAAGATAGATAGATAGATGAACTGGAGGCTTTTGTTGCTCAAAATGAGCCAAAGATACTCGATGACTAAAGAGCTATTTACAACAGGATAATTGATGCTGCCAGAAGACAGACTGGAAAGCTTTTCTTTCTTATATGCCTTGAGGTACAGGAAAAACCTTCCTAATAACCTTCTTTTCGCAAAGACCAGGCAGCTGCATAACTCTTGTAGTGGCATCTTCTGGCATTGCAGCAATATTTCTTACATTCAGAAAGAATTTTACATGTAGCAACATTTCTTACATTCAACATTTTTTACCTCTGGCATTGAACTTTTAAGATTCCTTTGAACTTGGCCAAAACAAATTCTCCAATTTGCAACATTTCAAGGAATTCGGCCATGAACAAGGTTTTGCAACATGAGTGATCCATGTCACATCGCAAGGCGCTGGAAGCTGTTGACAAGACTTTGAAGGACATCAGGACATAAGTCCTGTCAACATCAAGTCCTCTTGAAAGACATCAGAAGGACATGGGAGGAGTGACTGTGGTACTTGCAGGAGACTTTCGACAGACCCTTCCCGCCATCCCGAAAGGCAAAAAGGCTGATGAGCTGAATGCTTCTTTGAAAATCTCCATTCTCTGGCAACATGTTCAGAAACTGGAACTGAAGACCAACATGAGAACTCGTCTGTTTGGAGATTTAACAGCTGAGCACTTTTCACAGCAGCTGCTTGACATTGGGCAGCGAAAGATTGCCTTTGTACGAACAGCTCGACATGCATCAACCGCCATGTGGACAGATGTTGGCATAATAGATGACTCAAGGCAAATGTCTTTTCTAACACGAACACAACTAATTACAAAGACTCCACCTGTTATGTGAGCGTTGGATTTTGGATCCACAGAAAATTGCACTCAACAAAATCAATCTGGCTCTGCTAAAAATGTTCTTTCCGATCTATTGACACTGTTGGCAATCAGGATGAAGCTGTAGAGTTTCCAACTGAGTTTCTAAACTTGTCCAGCCATCTACAGTAGAATGCCACTGCACAACCTTGTCCTCAAAGAAGGAGATCCAGTCATACTGCTGAGAAATTTGTACCCTCCACGATTGTGCATTGGAACAAGATTAGTCATCAAAAGCATGAAGCCTCATGTTATCGAGGCTATGATCATCACAGGGAAATGCAAAAATGAAATTGTGTTCATTCCAAGAATCCTACTGATTCCATCAGACATAGATTTGCCATTTCAGTTCAAGTAACTGCAATTTCCTTTTAAGCTCAATTTCGCTATGTCAATCAAGTTTTAGGGACAATCTCTTAAGGTTGTTGGACTTGATCTAAAATCTCCTTGCTTTTCTCATGCGTATGTTGGATGCTCACGTGTTGGCAATCCACATAATCTTTACATCTACTCTAGCCAGAAAGGCTTCATTAAGAATATTGTTTACTTGGAAGCTTTGCATTAACAGCTTTGCTTCATTCCATGTTTTGTATGGGTTTATGTTTAACTTACGTTTTTTGCTTTGTTCAACAGAAGAAACCTTTTCTAAATCCATAAGTTTCACCATAGTCTGCTAACTCTCCATTACCTACAGTTACTGTACATTTTTAAAGATTTTCAAGAAACTTATATTCTAAGAACTATCAATTCTAAGAAAAGCGCAAATAACAGGAATTCTATCATTGTTACAAATCAATCTTGCTTTATAATTCGCAGAAGTGGAATGAATCTTCATTACATGGCTTAATCAACCTTATTTATATGTACAAAGTTTGTTGCGTAATGATACCATTGTTGATGCAAACTTTGCCTTGCATTGTTGGTCATGCGATAGCTCTTATTAGTATGCCTAGCCATAATCATGAATATCGATTTTTCTCGATAATTATTAATTTTTCGAAGTCTGAGGTAGACATTGACCTTCTTCATGCTTTGAAGATCATGTATGCAAAGTTTCATCAAGATCGGAAAAAAAGGTAGATTTTTATTAAATACAAACAAATCCACCTACAAAAAAACACTCTTCTTTATATAGATAAACTAGCAGAATCACCCGGCGTTGCCCGGGATAATTACAGACTTTCTGGTTATTCAGCTATTTACGACATCCGGATAAGTTTTTGTCTCTGAACAATAATCGCTCTTTTCTTCCGTGGCATTTCGTTAGATATGAATTTACACGTATCCTTCGAACGATTATTCAACAGCACAGTACAGCTTCCTTCTTGAAGACTTGTGTTGATGTGTGCTTTGTTATCGGTGATGAAAATAAACTGTCGCCCGAGACTGATGGCGTCCTTATAGGTTATACCCAACCCACTGGAAGAGGAAGAGGAACTTGCTGTCGCGTCTGAAAGGTTCTACATTGTTCAAGAATTCCAAACATAAATCGTCTGAGCACATATTAGGGAGCTCAAGGAAGGCATATTTCTCTTTGCCTACTCGAGGTAGACAGTGACCTTCCTCATGCTTTGAAGATCAAGTGTGCAAAGTTTGAGCAAGATCGGAATAAAAACCTGTAGATTTGTATTAAATACTCGTAAAAACAAACCCACCCAAAATATTCTTCCTTATATGTAGAGAGATTACAATGCTATGTAAAGCATGATCTTTTCCTATCTGTCTTGCTGTTTATTGTCTGACTGTAATACTAGATGCGATAAACTCAAGCAAAGCAAAGTATGATAATATGAGTACAACGTGATAAATTCAACGAAACAATGCTTAAATTAGAAATTAATTTAAAATTAAAACAGAAATTAGAGAATCCCACTCCAGTCTTACATTTCACTAGTAAACTTCTTTAAATTAGCTTGCTATACTAGATTGATTAATTGCTGGCTCGAATAACGTTGTAAGTCAATTTTTTCCTAAATCGTTGTATCGGTGGAATAACGTTGTTTGTATGTTTCGGCACCACATGCTGCCATCTGTTTATACAGTTTCCGGATTGACTTCTGTGGAAGAAGGTTGTATGAAACATGGATATGAATTAGAAACTGGATCACTCACGCCTATGGGAGAATCCGTAACCAAAATTGCTTGGCAGCCAGGCAATAATATCGATAAATTCGGGAACGGATCTCATCCATCGTTCTCAATACAAAGCAGTTTTGTATTGAGATCGCTGATCTCAGCAGCATAAAGAATTTATATTCTATTGATATTATTTAGTAAACAGAGCTTACCTTTTCTAATAAATTAAAGGAAATCATTTTATTCTATAATTTTTTAATAATTAGTTGGAATAATGTGGAGTAAAAGAGCTGAAAATTATTTCAAATGTTTATTTTCATTTCATTTTGTTCTTACTGTAAAATTATATGAATCAAAGTAGAAATTTGAAAAAAAAATCGCTAGCTGGTATCTACAAATATGTAGGTAAGGAAGAAAATAGGTTCAAAAGATGTTTAGTTAAGGGAATAGGTTCAAAGTTTTATCATTGGGAAATGTATACTGTTTTCTACATTTGCTTTTGACTTACAACAGTATTTGTTCTTGATTCTCCTCATTTTGATGCTATATTCACGAATACAACCATTCGCTGTAAAAACTCAGGCCTGGTAGTTTCTAGGAGGCCATGGTTATAATAGAGAGGTTAAGCACCACGTAAACGCGAACGTGACGCGAACGCGTGTGACGTTTCCAATCTCGAGGCCAACGAGAGACAGGCCAGGGCACTCAAAAGTCACCTGATCATCGGGGTCCGGGTAACAATTCATCTTTCATTGTCTCCATCTTGGATTTTAACAATCAGATATTTTTTGTTTGTTGGAAACAATGAAGGATGGATTGTTGCCCGGACCCCGATGATCATGTGGCTTTTGAGTGCCCTGGCCTGTCTCTCGTTGGCCTCATTCACATCTGAAATGACGTAGCTTTTTCATTGTTTTCAATTGTTAACAATGAAAAACCCACTCGATAAAGGGCAGGGGATGAGATATTTTCACCGGGTTTTTTGCTAAACCCACATTTTACATGATGCTCTACAACTTTCTAAATAACACGTGGGGTCTAACTCCTACCTACATCATTTCAGATTGGAAACGTCACACGCGTTCGCGTCACGTTCACGTTTACGTGGTGTTAACCTCTCTATTGATAAAAAAGAAAGGAGAATTTTAATTGTTTACTTTTGTCGTGTTGCGTCAATTGTTTCACTTGTCAATGTAAAGTCCGGATTTGCGTTATATAACAGAGTGACAAAGCACTTTTACAGAGTGTTTTTAAATGGAAGGACAATAAGTATCTAGCGTGATCCTTTGCATGATGAGTTCGTGAACCTTTGCGTGATCCTTTGCATGCGTGAATTAAAGTTCCTTATGCAAAATCTTTAAAACTCAAATGTTAAGGGCCTAAACATTAAAACCGGTGATTGCTGAAAACCTGACAAAACGTCATTTAATCTCAATAAGTGGCACAGTTCATTATTTTGATATATCTATAGACCGTGGTGAAATAGATTGAAATGCTCTTTGATTAGGACATTGTTTTAAAACAATTGAAAACACGCAGCTCTACAGCAATAATGTGCTTTTGATTTGACTAAACGCGCTGCATCATTGTGACTACTACATTGTTTTTTTTAAACTGCCTCGCCCCTTTGAATTTAATGAACTGCTGGTGTGGAACATTCATAAATGACGTAACGATGCGATTTTTTTTTTACACTCCTAATTTTGAGTTTTTGACATTTTCGATAAGGAACTTTTTGCTTCGATTGATGCATGGAACCACGCTATGTGCTTATTGTCCTTCCATTTAGTAACACCTTTTATATTAAGATATACATGTATTTGCTCATTTCATTTTTTTTTTCTATCAGTAAGTATATTATTCTTCTAAAATATATTTTTAAACAAAACAGTAAAGGGCTCATTATAAAATTTCATTTAAATGAATATATAAAATTATGCCCAATACAAGATGATTCAAAAGTCCCTCCGGGATTTCGGAAATTGGTAGAACAGTAGCTATCACTGATCTCTATAACAACTATTATAGAGATCAGTGGTAGCCTAGGAGGATTAATACAATTATTATATTAATCCTCCTAGGTGGTAGCCATCATAGATATAGCGGAAATGTTCATATCAGCGGACAGAGAATATTTCAAGGTTTGCATTCGTAATAGGTACTTACAGATATAATTAAGACATGAAAAATCAATTAAAACTGTGATTTAACAAAACACTTAGCTCACAATTCAGTGATGAGAATTGTTCTAACTTTAGTCATTTTTTGTTATGAAATTGGGATCCAATACGTCCATCCAGGGCCTGTATGGCCAGAGGCCGACGAGTTGGATCCCTGGATGGACCTGGATTCACGACTGCTATATGATGGTCGCAGCAGCCGGGGGGGATGAAGATTGACTATCACTGATGGTCGCCCATCGAGTAAATAGCCGTGCCTGATGTAGCTTAACTTCACAGAAGTTGTGTTCAGTGAAAGCCCACCAGGCCACGGCCTCCCCCAATTTATGTAAAATTTATTATTTTTCCAAATAATGCTGCATAGTTTTTAGTATGTGCGTAATCCATTTTTTTAAATTAATGTTTATGCTCTTTATTTTGCTTTCATCTTTATCCAGTCATTGTAATCAGACCCTATTATTTTGTCACGCTCCAAACCCTTTGTCATGCCATTCGTTTTTTTTTTATCCAATCACATTATACCATTGTACCATATTTCTGTATGTAATGGCGTGAGTCCTCTTGTGTGTAACCTTGATAAAGCCGGAAATAAATGGCGAAACTAGTCGGAAACTCAGTTCTGCATTGTAAAGTCTCTACCAATTTCATTAATGGTTAAAATTTAAATATGCTTTAAATAAGACCGTAGGACAGTGTCTCAGAATTTGACTTTAAACCATGGATGAAGAAAAGATGGATGGGACACTCCATTGCCGTCCTCAGTGAGTTTGATTTTGGGGCGACATCTGGAGCTTTGCGTAGTACTAAATATAATCATCTGCTTAGATTGATTAATAAAATTAAAAATAGACTAAAAACAATAAAATAAAAAATATAAAAAAAACTTGCTAAGCACACTTTTATCTTAAAAAGCCACTTAATATATGAATTTCTTTTTTAAAAAATTTCTAGTACTACGCAAATCGAAACGATGGTGGTGAAATTTCGGTTTAGTACTACGCAAAGCAGAAACTGAAACTATTTTTCTTTATTTCCCAGACAGATTTGGTTTAGTACTACGCAAATCCACAGAGAGCGCCACTGAAAAAAACTCACGCCCGACGCATAGGAGTGTCCCATCCATCTTTTCTTCATCCATGCTTTAAACGTCGATTATTGTAATATCTAACCACATACGAGGGATAAACAGAAGATAATAAATAAACTGAAGAAACTTCTTCAAGCATATCACAATAACAAATCAAAAAGGGAGGGAAAAATTTCCGCGAAGGAAAAATTAAGAGCGGTGCGAGCGATAGGCATGGCCCCTGGTTCGAATCCAGGTCGCGAAATTTCAAAATCGAATAAAAACAAAAACGTTTTCGAGATAATTTATCAATAAATTTTTGAAATAAAATTTCAGTTAAAAAGCATAATAATTAAAATTGAAAACGTTTTTTTTATTCGATTTTGAAATTTCAGCAACTTTTAATAATTTGCTTTACAACTGTGCTTCTAATCATCGGACCCTCATCACCAGATTTTCTCCTACTTTTATGTGCGTCGTTTGTTCTTGTGTATTTTCCTGTGTTTCTACTGTGACTGTTACTCTACAAAATCTTCTCTTCACCTGTGCTTTTTTGTCCACATCAGTCTCCATGAGGCTTCCACCTCATTTATATTTCTCCACATTGGGTGACTTTTATTTAGATTTTATTTCATTTTATATTAATCTATTTTCCATTAAAAGGAGTATATATTTTTAGTCAATTGTATATTACTACAACTCCTATTCTTATATAATGATTACTCTACTTGAGTAATAAATAGTAAAAATTTGTATACACGGCAGTACTGATACACGGTAATATAAAAAATATGTAACGCATTATACCTCCCAAAACTAAAGGGTAATAAATCGATCCTAAAAGGGTTGCTGGCTTGTATGCTGCAAAAGGAGCTCCAAGTTGCTGGCTTGTATGAGAAACGCGTGTGCGTGTACATTTCCCGCTAATTTTGGGAAGTTTCTGTACATTTCACGCTAATCAAAAGTCTGTTACCCCCTTCCTATCTTGGATACCAATGTAGTTACGCAAATTCCAATACAGGGAATGAATAGGAACTTGAGGGTACTCTATCTGATGGAGCACCTTTCTTCATTTCAAACATGCAAATCAGGACACGTCCAAATCGTAAGAGATATATACAAAAAAATTCCAACTGCAGATTTGTTCAACAGCAAATTTCAAACAAAACAAAAAAAAAGTTCACCAAAATCCGATGAGCGGATCACACACAATCCTCATTGCAAGCTCTGCAACAGGCTCTTCTATGTTGTTTACAACGGTCATCTAATACAAAATATAAAGGTCGTACAAATGAAAACGAAAATTTGTGTGGGAAAAAGAAAGACGATGTAGGATCGTAAGTTTTTGTTTTCAACAATTGCGAAACCCCACGTACAAATTGAACAATAAGTTGCAAGTGTTGCATCACGTGAGAAAGAACGATAGCTCGCGCTTCGAAGCTCTACGAGTGATCGCTTCGTCCAAACAACAAAATGGAGTCAACGAAACAGGAACGGAGAACAGCATTTTTTGACATGTGAAGGAGTTTCAGTTTCTGAAATTCATCGTCGTATGCAGAACGTCTATGGAAATGACTGCCTAACCTTCACTCGTGTTTGGGCATGGAGCAAGAAGTTTTCGGAGGGACGGTCATCATTGCAAACCGCGCCATCACGGATAATTTAACGCTGTCTTAAAACGAAAATTGTAGCTTTTCAAAGCCAAAATTGACGTTGCCTTAAAGGAAAACAGAAGAGTGACAATCGATGTTGTCGTTGTTAAAACTGGCCTTAGTCGTGGAACTGTTCACTCCATTATCAGGAACCATTTGCTCTAGAGAAAAATCTGTGCACAATGGGTGCCGCATCATTTGACGCCAGAACAACTTGGAGTTCGAATGGCCATGTCTCTGCAGCATTTGACTCGCTATGAACAGGAAGAAGAGAGTTTTCTCGACAGAATCGTTACAGGGGATGAAACTTGGTGCTTTCATTTCCAGCCCGAAAGCAAACGTCAATGGAAGCATTATGGGTCACTATCCTCGAAAAAATCAAAAGCAATCGCAAACAGCACGGGGAAGGTGATGTTGACCGTGTTTTTTATCGCAAAAGTCCGATTTTACTGGACTTTCTTGAAAAAGGCACCACAGTTAACGCAGCACGATATGGTGAAACATTGAAGGCACTGCGTGCGGCCATCAAATGCAAGC
This sequence comes from Rhysida immarginata, assembly GCA_023313115.1. Lineage (NCBI taxonomy): Eukaryota > Metazoa > Arthropoda > Chilopoda > Scolopendromorpha > Scolopendridae > Rhysida > Rhysida immarginata. The sequence goes on along the minus strand of JAHWFO010062772.1, from coordinate 403,325 downwards.
GTCCTGGACTTCTTACAGAAGGAGTGCGTCTTCTCCACGAAAACAAAGCAACGGTAGACCTCATCAAAAAGTTCAAATGGGAAGCAATGTAGCATCCACCTTACAGCTCTGACTTATCCCCATGTGACTTTCACGTGTTTGGGGATCTCAAGAAACATCTGAAAGGCTGCAGGTTTCAGTCGGACGATGAAGTGAAGGAAGAGGGTTTGGAATGGTTCCACACGCAACTGAAAGACTTCTTCCTTAAAGGAATTACACGCCTTGTTAAACAGTGGGATAAATGCCTCAACACATTTGGAGAGTATTTTTAAATTCCTTGTATACACTTTGGATAAAATAAATAATTTTGGTTTTCATTTGTACAACCCTTATAAGTCTTTCCATCAATCCAGATAGTGTTCAATGTGATGTCCACTTGCACCATAGCATAATTCCGCACGACATTTCAACGAATGCCTGGTTGTTGCATGATAATTTTACCTCGCCTCACCAAAGCAGAGGACCATGTTGATCATTTCCTGGTTAATGTATTGTGCCATCTTGCTTTGGTCTGTTTTTCCCCCCAGCTTCAACATAGATTTTTATACCAATCGCAGAGGAACTTTATGGTAAATTGTGGAACTTCCCAGAACAGGATGAAGATGGTGCATGGAATAATTTGCATGCTTGGCAAATAGTATTCAGAAGAAAAATACACTCGGAAGTTATTTCCAGGCTTGAACCCAGGATCTTTGGATTCCGTTGTTCTTGTTTCCTCCTATCGCCACTCATCCCTTGCCTGAATCTTGACAGGAATCAAAGTTTTATTGTTGCAGAGGTTGCAATGAGGATTGTGGATGATCCGTTCATCGGATTTTGGTGAGCTTTTTTTGTTCTGTTTGGAATTTGCTGTTGAACAAATGTGCAATTGGAATTGTTTGTGCATCTCTTAGGGTTTTCGAGATAGAATTTGGATTAGTCCTTATTTACATATTTGAGATAATGAAATGTGCTCCATCAGATAGAGCACCCTCAAGTTCTTATTCATTCCCTGTATTGGAACTTGCGTAACTACATTGGTATCTACGATAGGAAGGGGGGAACAGACTTCTGACTCACCCTGTATAATTAAAGCGTTATATATTTTTTTGTTACAGTGTAGTAACCGAATGTATATTTTTGTTTATTTATTATTCAAGCGGAGTAATTTATAAATAAAATAATTTTCAAATTCATAGATAAATAATTTCATTTTTATTTTCAACTAGCAGACCGGGCAATTCTTCGATATTGTTATATATGAGCGCCTTTTAAAAATCAACTAATGAAGCGCCATCTTTTGACTTTTCTACGAACTGAGAGAAGGCCTGCGGACGAATGGTGTATACATTGTTACATCATCAGCAAGCGGCTATTGTTAAACGTATTTCTACCAATAATAAGCCCTAAATTTGGCCGCTTTCTCTAGGAGGTGTTGACTAAGCTGAGCATACTCCAAAAACTTTAAGTTAAGATATCTTTTTTATTTTTTCGTAAGCCTATATGTTGCCGCAAGCTACGCTCAACTTACCTGTGAAAACCCCAATGATATCTAAAACAACTGGATCGCTGACTCACTATTACTGGGAGAGAACTGAGGCCGTAATTCTAGGCCTCCTGAAGCTACTAATCAATGACCTGAAGGGATCGTTTATGAGAAATGAGAGTTTTTCATGGATTTAACCTTATGAGCGTTTATGAGGAATTATTGTTTTTGAGGGATTTAACCTACTAGTCAATTTATGAGCGTTTATGAGGGATTTATCCTTGCTTTTTAGGCCACCTGACGCTACTAGTCAATGACCTGAAGGGAAAATTTATGACGTATTTTGGCTTCACTTCTCAATGCCGACTGCGGATAGAGTCAGCGATCCAGTTGTTTTAGATATCATTGGAAAACCCCATGAAAATTCTGTCTGTCTTTTTCGTTAAGTAATTTTGGAGATTAGCGGTTCAAGCAGACAGACAAAGCTTTTAAAAATGTTCTTATTGCATTCTGTTACACTCCTCTGCAATTATCGACCCTCTAGCTGAGTGAGTTCGACGCAGTGCCGGAGAAAAAAGGTGGGGAATAATGTTCACTTTTTCTATATATTCACATTCAGAAATTGCAAAATTTCATCAAAAAAAAAAGAAAGAAAAAAAAAGGGTCCGAGCAACGCCGGGTATATCAGCTACTTCATAAATCGAAAAATAGTCCTAGATACTTTAAATAAATTTTAAATCAAATAACAAAATCCATATTTTAGGACCAATGTAAAAACTTTCAACATGCGAGTTTGTATGTTAAAAAAATCCGGTAAAACTCTGGAAAACATAAAATACCGGAAAATTGGATGCAGATATTAAAAAAATGAACCGAGCAGACGTTAAACAGGATGATCTCGTTAATTGCCATCACCGTACCAGGAAAAACTTCCCCCGCATACCCGCATATATTTTACGGAGGGGCATAAAAAAAAGCTGAAATTAGTTCATTTTAAACTAAGTAAACTATTCTTGGTTCAAATATAAGTGTGAATTTGCCACAGAGTGGGGTTGACCGGACGCGAACGTTATAGTTAGGTCTATTTTGGGATTATTTTGTATTTCTGCCTCTCGAATAATCGATATTCAAAATTCAAGGAATTCTCCCTTTTTAAATACGTCTTTTACATCCTCGTGCTCAATTTGGACGCTCTCTGCATTTCCGCATTGGAGTTAGACAACAAAAAACACAAAATGGGGGACCAATCTTTGGGCCCTCCTGGCGCCCCTCACAGAGTGAAAATCGAAAAAAACAGAAATTGTTTTTTGGAAATATCCCCAAGAACCTTCCCTCCGAGTTTTATTGCTTTATCTTTATTCCCCGCGAAGTTGCATCAAAATATTAGAAAATTTTGTGAAACACCCCCGAAAATCGATTTTTTTTCAGTTTTCGCACCCTTAAAATTCGAATATCGAAAATCGAAAATCGGGGAAACTACTTTTTTAGGAACGGTAACTAGAAACTTTCCTGTAAAATTTCGAAGATCTGCGTTTATTGGGGGCGGAGCCAAGCGACTGAACGTGCAATTCCTTTCTGCTCTCCTGGGTGGGCAGGGGGTCCGAATTTCAAAAAACCCCGTCTTAGCACACCCCTACGCTATCCGTCCTATGACCTCACCGAGTTTCGAGTTGGTGGCTTCAGTAGATTTTGCTGTGCGTTGATGAGTCAGTTAACCTTTATACGTATACAGATTGGTCGTTGGTTGCCATAGGACTCGTTCGCCACTAGTATCATCATTCAGTGCGCATCTCTTCTGCGCATATAAGAGATCTCCCTCTCCTCTGGGTTTGGGCGCTAATTGCCCACCTTCCTCCCCCTCCACCTTCCTTCACTCTTTACATCCCCCCTTTCCTACTCTTCTCTTTGCCACATTCAGCCTCCAACGCTCCTAAAGTAAGCATCAAGAAAGTGAATTCTACTCGTAAAAATCAAAAATCCTCTTGTTAAATTCAATTACATTATCATTAGGCTTATTTGTACATTTTAGAACTGACAAAAACAATACATCTTGTGTTAAAAAGTTTTTGTAAACATTTGGTAAATAAAATGTATTTAATTTTTTTTATATTTATTTTTATTTTTGACCTAAATGTCAATCCTTTCAAATATGAACGTTAACTGCCCGATAAAAAATGAAAAATCCTACTGCTAATTTATATCAAAATGATCTATTTTTTAAAAACTGGTCTGTACTTTTTCATATACATGAATTATATTGTTCTCTAGGTGGCGTTGCATTACTGTGGTTGGCGGAGCAACATCGCCAGCCAAAGCGCCATTACTATATATCCGCTTTGTCGCCAGCTGAGAAAGCACCCCCCCCCCCACCAACATGGCAGGCCCGGAGCCGGGGGGGGGGGGGGTCGACGACCCCCCATTCTGGAAAAAGGTCCGCCCCCCAAATGTGGAAAGAGGTCCCACTCAGTGGTTTTTTTAAAAATCCCCCCCCCCCCCCCAAGATAACGTCCTGGCTACGGCCCTGCATCGTGCTTGTAGTTTGAAATTTCTTAAGCGACCTCTCCCAAATTTAGATGCTTTTTAATAAATGCGGTATATAATTTCATAAATACCTCTAAACAATCATTCTGGTATCACTGAAACGACGGTAACATGGTTGAATATCAACATCTTTTATGTATCAACAACCACGATATAAAAGACGACCAGGATTTTTACATGAGAAAAACATTCTAAGACGCAGAAAGATAAAAACCCACCTGTGAAAGGTCAGTGGTGAACCTTTAATATATCTATTACTACAATTTAAAGCTGGACAAGAAATCGGCATTGACTTTTACTGTGCTTGTCTACGCCAACTTCAAACGTAAACATACGATGAAGGCCATTTTTTGCCAACCAATGGCCGACAGGCTTTCAAATGGGGACGCGTTGGTGGCGCTGAAAGCAGCTCATGAGCGATCTACTCATTGCACATCGTTGGCTGTGGCCGACATTCGACATTGGTACATTGTCATTGGGCAGGAAACGACAAATTCTGTTTTTGTAGGGGAGGGGGAGGCGTCCTTAAAATCTTAATTACTCTAAAATGGCTCATCTCAGCCAAACAACATCTTTTAAATAAATATTCGTCTGAGGAGTCCGGTCATTTCGTGTTTAATGATTTGTTTTTGTTCGCTGGTAGATGTGCTACAGCCAAACTGGTGACCGAGAGGGCTGGGGCGTACGTTCAACCGTTGACAACGAGACCCCTGAAGTGGCCAGTCCATTAATGGAAATGGATGGGAAGAAAAAGGAATTTTTTTCTTCGGGACTCACTTAACATAAGCGAAAAATGTCTAATATCCCTCCCGACCCTGCTCACCCATTTTCATCAATAGACTGGCCGCTTCAGGGGTCTCGTTGTCAACGGTTGACAGTACGTAGGCTTTCCAGTTCTCGATCCGGGCATGGATGTTAAGTGTTTTTCCTCGGAAAATGCAAAAGATAATAATCATGTTGAATTCTCGGATTGTGTACAGATATTAGTCATGTGAAAGAACGCAAAATGACTCGAGTTGTCGATGCGCCCATGAAACCTAACGAAACAAAATTAATATCTCTTAAAAGGCTTAACCAAATTATTAAAAAATTTTCAAGATACAGTTTAAATGATCCTCTAGGTATGTATTAATTTTTTAAAGTTATTTTTTTTTCTTTTCGGGGAGGAGGTCATTAATATCTTCAAAATAGCTCATCAGAGCCAAACAACTTATCAACAAAAAATTATTCATCTTAAAAAGTTAGTTCATGTCGGGTTTAACCAATTGTCTTAAAAATACGTCAAGCCACAATTTAAGGTATCCTTTAATTTCATTTTGTTCTACGTTTTGCCGTTTCAGAGTTGCACAAAATTGATCATATACGTAGAATACATATACTCCATCCATTCGTATATACAGATTTTCTATGCAAAATTTCAAAATATCCTCTCGAATCATAAATTTTTAAGTCGATTTTAGAGAAAAGAATTTTTTGAGTTGGGTAAACGAATATATAGGCCTACTCTTAGTGAGTGGTCTGCAAAAATCAGTTACTGAGCAGTGAAAGCAGACGAAAAAATAAAAATTACTTGATATATTTTCAACGCAGTTTATCAATTCAGTACAGAAAGCATGATAGTCAGAATCAAAGATATCAGTAAAATTAGTGAGTTCATTATAGTTTATCTGGTAAATGAATGAATTATAAAATATTGTGTTTCTGGACATAGCATCGCACTTGAGAAAACTTGCGCATTCAAACAAAAAATTTCGAATTTAAATTATTCCTTGTTAAAAGTTAACATATGGCAGCAATATATTGTCTATGCTAAAGCCCATTTGATGCACAAAATATCGTCTGAATAATAATAATAATAATAATAATAATAATAATAATAATAATAGTAATAATAATAATATAAATAAAGTACAATAAATTCTTAAAAGTAGAATGCAAAATAAAAACTAACGTTAATTATTATATCACTCACCGGACACCTGAAACACCTGACGAGGTCATAGGGCTTGTCATGAATGAGCAATATATTATACCAGATCGAGTTCTTAAACTCCCATTTCTTCATTGTGCAGAAATTATTCGAAACATGGAATGGTTATAGTCGATGGGTTACAAATAACCATCCCGATGGTTATAGTCGGTATTTACACTCTGTTTTCTAGATCATAAATTTGTTCATTGTGAACAACACAGGACAAGTTTATGACATGCAGAATACTTGCTTTTCCTCGTATGACGAATCACTAAAAGCAGATGGAAATAATTTTCGAATGTATGAATAGATAAACATTATTAATAGATAAATTACAGACGATGAAAAAAAAAATAATAAAGCAAGAGTTCGATAATGATTCTAATAAAATTGTTTTTCTGAAATGAAAAAACTGCATAAGGATATTTACAAGTATTATAAGAATGAAACAGAGCGCCTTGTTTATTTATAAATAAAAAAAATAAATTGTTTTACATAATCGACTAGAAAGAGCCACTGAAATCATAAGTATTAAAAATCGAGGTCACGCTTATCAATATCACTCGTAAATAAATTGCAGAAAATTACAGTTAATTTAAATCAACTATCTAATCTCACAATACATTTACAGAAATGTTCATCACCTAATATTCTTGTCTTGATCCTAATAGTTCGTAAGCTATTAACCTGAATATTTCATCAAGAACTCGTGTCTTCACAAAATGAATCACGTGAAAGTTTTCTTTTTTCCCTCTTCTGAGATCAAAGTTACATTCTTATTTATTTTATTTATCTTTGGTTGATAATTTCTTTTAAAATGGACAAATCAGTTACTTTCTAGAGTGAAATAAATCGGGAAGTATACTGTTATCGGGACGAAAGATCATGCGTGATAAAACAAGCGTATTATGAAACTGATTTCCTTAAATGGTTTCCGTAATCCAATATTCTCTGCAAGACTTCTTTTTAGCCTATATAAATAAAAATTTATTTTGCGGCTACACAAGGTGCGTTCGAAAAGTTCGGTGAATGGTCCCATAGTTGAACAACCGCGCTTGTTATGATGTTGCACTCAAGCAGACGCAGTGAGAGACATGGCAACTTGTACCCCCTAGCCTCCAAATCACGACAGTTAAGCGGAAGTGCGAGAAAGCGTGTCATTGCGAAATGGAGCAACGCGTCAACATCAAGTTTTGCTTCAAATTAGGCAAAACGGCGACGGAGACACACGAAATGTTAGTGAAAGCGTACAGTGTGGAAGCAGTGAGTAAAAATGTTTTTGTGTGGTTTAAAGTAGTGATGTCCGTTGGATCTGAAAATATCCGGATTCGGATCTCGGATCCGGATTTCGGATCTCCGATCTCGGATCTCGGATCTCGGATCTCGGATCCGGATTTCGGATCCTTTCGCTGGATGCGTATTAAGACTAATTAGGACTTAAGAGGATTAGGCTATCACTTAATAAAAGCATTTATAAACTGCTTTCAGAAAAAGTTTGCATATACACAATTTCCTGATATAGGATCCGAATTTCGGATCTCGGATCCAAGATCCGGATCTCAGATCTCGGATCCAAGATCCGGATCTCGGATCTCGGACCCAAGATCCGGATCTCAGATCTCGGATCCAAGATCCGGATCTCGGATTTCTGACCAAGATCCGGATCTCGGATTTCTGACCAAGATCCGGATCTCGGACCTAGGTCCGAAAAAAAGATCCGGATATCCGGATCTTGAATTATCCGGATCTTGACATCACTAGTTTAAAGACGCTTTAGAGACGGAAAGGAAGATGTCAAGGATGAGCCGCGTTAGGTGCGTTAGGGTCGACCGTCAACAGGCACAATCCCAGACAACATCCACAACGAGTGCGACGGATGCTTGCGGATGATAGGCGGCTCTCTTTGAGAATGATAGTAGAAGCCTAGGCAATGTAAGCACCATTGTTCACGAACATTTGCATAAGATTTATGCCCTGTTTGTATCGCACAAGCTGTCAGACGAGCAAAAGTAACACCGGATGGAAACCTCTGGAGACTTCTTGTTTCCCCGCCTCAAAGAAGTCCTGAAAGATCTACACTTTGCTGACATTGCAGAGATCCAACAACGGTGCTTCGAGCGACACCTAAAGAAGCGTTTGCTGAAAGTTTCCAGCAGCTGTACAACAGATGTCAAAAGTGTGTTGTAGCTATAACCTAACCTAACCTAACCTAATCTAACCTAACCAAAAATAAACCACAAAAGATAAAATATGACAAAATTTAGCCTACCTAGATACGAAACTACAGATCATGGGGTAATCGGATTAAATTGAATTTGGCTTTTATTTTTTGGTTTGTACTTTATTATAATTGAGTTTTGTTGCAGTGTTTGGTATTGTTTTGTTTGTTATTCTATTTGTATTTTATTATAATTGAATTTGTTGTAGCGGTTAGTTTATTCTATTTTGTAATTGTTTTATTTTGTTATATACGTATTGTTTTATTATTTATTTATTTATTTATTTATTTATTTATTTATTTATTTATTTATTTATTTATTATTTTATTTTATCTAATTATTTTTTCTTTTGTTCACTTCGATTTAATCTGGCTACATCACTTATATATGTTGTAACCATGGTTATTTTATTAGAAGTAACCTAACTTCTAATAACCATGGTTGTAACCTTTTGATTGGCTGACGTCACCCTTATTTACGTCAGCCAATCAGGAATCTCCAGGTATTATTGTCATTTAAAGTTTATCGTGTTTTGTATCATACACTGTCTCATTATGTAGGGGCTGCTAGCCCATTTCTCTTTTGTACCCTGAAGAAGGCGGGAGTAAAGCCGAAACTAGTTAGGTTTTTTTAAAACTAAAATGTTGTACTGTAAGGCCTCTTTTAATTTTGTTATTAAACACAGTACAGAGAACAACATCCTCACAGATTTACTATTGCAAATGCTAATTGAATTAATGGGGGCAATTGTCCTAGGGAGTATTTGTCGGGGGGGGGGGGCAATTGTACGGATACTATAAAGGACATCTCCACAGAGAGTACAAGAAATTGCGCCGTTAACTAGAGCTTTGACTGTATTATTTTTCTATGAGATTATACACTATTGTATATTTATTTGATTTATCTTTACACAAGTTAATAAGTTCTATATTTGACCTGGGAATACGTTGTAGAGGATCACTTCCTTAGGACTTAAAGGTTCGTAGCGAGTGGCCTTCTCAGAGCCTCCAGCTGTCATTCATGGCTCCATGTGCCACACTCGGGGCAATTGTATTGGTCTGCACCCATGTGTATATGACGAAACTGTAGCATCTACAATTGGGTCCACCCATGTAGACGGGCTATAATAGGCGCCTAAATATTTATGTAATAAACAGAGAAGAATATATTGTAGCCTGTTTAAGCTAATTTTGTAAAAGCTGTATAAATTGATATTTAAGGTTCTAAAGCAATTACATAAACAAAATCAAAATCATTCCATGGTCATTAATAAGTGAAACAGTGATGGGAGGAAAGAAACTAATGTTACACTTCAGTGGAAATAAGAGGAGGGGAAACAGTCGTGGAAATGCTTGGGAATAAGAAATTCAACGACTGCATAAATAGAGTGATTACGATAGCGACAGATTTAATAGCTATTGAAACAAATCTATAAAATTAAAGATCCGTTCGTCTATCGAATTGGTGCAAGAACGATTTCGAAATGGAACAAAACAGCACGTGGACTACCTGGAGCATATATATATAGTGTTCATTTTTCTATATTTCTTTCTTTCATCTTCTGTTTTCTTAAGTTCTTTCCTCCATCTTATCAATAATTTCTTGCATTATCTAGGGTTTATGGAGGGTTTCCCCGTTAAGCTCGACTTTGGGCCATTCCCATTTCTGTGGGTGAGAAGACAGTTAAACTGACCTGCGTGTTCCGTGTATGTTTGTGGTTTGAGTCTATGACTTCATAAGCAGAGTTTCAATATATTCAAGAAGGGCCTCTAAAATTGCGGATTTATGGCAAGGGTACATCATTTGACTTTCCGATGCCAAGTACAGTCAATCAATGACAGTGAAAGCATGTAAAAAAGGGTCTGTCCATCAGCAAGTCTTGTGTGGGTAGTATTATCCAACTACACAAAAATGGATTCCCGCCCAAGCTTCAAAAAAATTGACCCGGAAGCGAGCGCAGCCCAGTCGCACCTCAGCTACCATAAAAAGTGTCAAGGCAGCAGTCACCAAATAAAACCCCCAAACCCAAAGGAGCATTGCTAGCCACGTAGGGACATCCAAAGGCACCATCTGGCGCATCATCCACAACAACCTAGCATCATAAAGCAAGAGGACACGCATTGAGAGAAGGACACATCAGGGAGAGGTTCTCCAACACCTTTTATTTTATTTTATTTTATTTTATTTTATTTTAGTCATCAAACGTGTCATACCTTTTAGTGCTGTCCCTGTGAAGTCGCCGGATGCCTCACCAATGGATTTCTGCGGCTTTGGTCTCTTAAAACGAGGTCTTGCTTCCAGGCGCCCCATCACTGTTGAAGGCCTTTGGAAAGTATGTCAGGAAGTGTGGATTTACGTTCCACAAAGCCTTCTGCAATAGAAACTGCGATACAGTGCGATAGTCTATAACCGGGGCCATCACATAGAGTACAATAGATGGTGGAGGAAGGGATTTTCATCGTAAAAAATGACACCCAAATTCGACCGAGCTTAACTGGGGCAACCCTCTGTATTGGTTCTTTCCTTTCCTGTAAACTATAGTCTTCTAAAACCTTTTAAATTCAAGTTATTCTATTCCATCTGTCTTCAACTTCTTCCTTACATTGTTTCGTTCTAAGTTTTTCCATCTCAAACTCTGTCCTTTTGAAAGAACAACCAACTGTGGATAAGTAAAATTAAATTGAAGATATACCTCTTGTCCACTAAAAAATTATTTATTACTTCGAAGTAATCTATCCTTTTGGACAATCACTTATTTGTCCGCGTCTTTTAACTTTTCTAAATCCCACCTCGGCTTGTTTAATATTTTCACTTTTATTTCAAACCTCCGCATAAATAAACCTAGTCACCGTACCTATATTGGGTGACCCATTTTAAAGTTTCCCCTGGAATATCTCGAAAACAACACATGGGATCGAAAAAAGTTCCGAATGAAATTTAATCGAGAGGGCAATCGAATTCATTCGGAACTTTTTTTAAGGAAAACGCACTTAATGCAGAGAACGGTTCTTTAAACCCATTTTATTTCAAAACAAGTAAATATTTTATCACAAGCAAGCAAGTCCTGAGAGAGAGAGAGAGAGAGAGAGAGAGAGAGAGAGAGAGAGAGAGAGACAGAGACTTACGGGAGGAAACTATTTTTTAGAAATAGCGAGAACTCGTTCGCCCGTGAAGATGTAAATCCTCGAGCGAAAAATCACAAAAGATGGGCACGGCCTCGCTAGGGATCCTTCATCGACAAAGACGTTTCAACGACCAAGAGATATAATCGACAAAAAAAAATTAAACTTGTAAGCAGATGAGAATGCGAAAGCTATCACTACCTAAACGAGCATTAAAAGTTTTCTGAGGAATTTAAATGTTAAATTATTATTCAATAGCATGTGTAGTTGGGTAAATCAGATTTTCTATGAACAGGTTTCAGGGAAATATACGAGAGGCATACTGAAAGTAATGAGCAACATTAAAAAGAAAGGTAAATAATTGCGATACACAGAATACATCATTTCAAACTACGAGGCTTGCCCGTAAAGTAAGTACCGTTTCGTTCTACTGCCACCGCAGCGCTAGTGTCTTAGTTCCGAGCATGCATGCCCGTTTCTCTAGTAACTATGTAGAAAAATAGCTTAAGATATGCTTTTTCATGTAAAAATAAATTTTGTTTTGAAAAAAAATGTTTTTATGTGTTTTTTTCCAAAACGGTACTTACTTTCCGGACACACTTCTATTTCTCAACATAATCTCCATTCTTTGGACACATTTTTCCCACCGTTGTGGAAGTTTGAAAATCCCTTGACGTTAGAAGTCCGTTCCAGCTCGCCGAAGGCACTGACGCACTGCTCTCTTCACAAAACAGGAGCAGATGAGAGACCAGGACGTCAGTACCTTTGGCGAGCTGGAACGGACTTCTAACGTCAAGGGATTTTCAAACTTCCACAACTTTCAAAGGAATAGAGATTATGTTGAGAAATAGACAAAAGTTATAGTTTGAAATGATATTCTGTGTATTGCAATTATTAACCTTTTTTTAATGTTACTCATTACTTTCAGTATGCCCCTCGTATAAGCACAAGTTTGTGAATGTGTGAATACTGCAAAGATAGTAAGGGAGATAAGTGGGTGTCGTGAGAATAAAGCCTGGTTCACATAACGTGCGTTGTGCGCAGCGTTCACTTTTTCCGTGCGTCCGTTGGCCATCCGTTGATCGTACGTCAGGCTAACGTTGTGCGTTCAGTGCGTTGAAAAATTTCAACTTTCGACGCTCGACGCTGGTGTGGCTAACGTTCTCCAATCAGCAGCAAGCACGCTAGCCAATCATGAAAGAGCACCTTCCCTATATACGATTTCTTTTTAATAAATTAAAAGCAATAGCTACAATAAATAAAATTCAAGCTGGTAAAATGTTAGATCCATTGTAATGTGTAATCGGATTAGAAGTTGATTTTGTTAGCGGATATGGATGTCAACAGTACGAAAGAACAAAAGGCAATTAAATAATTAAATATGGCGTGAAATAGAATCGTGCGATTAATCGATGTTTTGGGGAATTGATGTGTAATACAATCGATTATTTATTTATTAACTTTGTACTATAAAAATTGGTGCTGGGGATCAGCTGTGACCCTGACCTGTGACCTTCCTTAATCCTTTTTTATATTTTATTTTGCTTTTTTGTTTTCTTTCTCCTGTTTTCGTCTCTGCGTGCTGGCAACAACGCTTCCTTCAAAATTAAAAATTAGGTTTTTTTTTTTTTTTGTTTTTTTTTTATCTGTATCTGAAGTCTCTCAGGTTTTTCAAATGATGAAATAAATAATAAAACCATTTGTATAACAAAAATTCTTAAAAAATATATATCTATTTCAATAGTCGAATCTATTTATTTATTTATTTATTTATTTCTAATACAGTTTATTTTAAACAAGTAGCTATTGAATTAGTAGTAGTTTCATAAACATCGATCATGAAAATGATTAATTTAGAACTTGCATAGATTTCTTTTAAAGCATCGATTTTGAAATCGATGTTAAATTTTTATGCCATCGCATAACGTCGAGGCCGTCGTTCGGAACGAAAGTTATGTGAATTGACAGCACCATCTTGCGCCAGCGTCAGCGCTTGACGCTCACAACCAGAGATCCTTAATTACTAACAATTCTTAATTACAACCCAATCTCAAAAGTATGGAATAATTCCATTGCATATGCAAGATCTTAGTTTATTTATAAAATTGTACACAGAAAATATATGCAAATAACTTCGAGACAACAATTTTTTAAAAAAATTTGTACTACAGTTTCCAAAAAAAAAACAGAAATAGCAAAATAAATTTATTGTTTTAGAAAAATTCTGGTTATTTAAAGTGATTAATCGTGTCTCATAATTATAGAATAACAAACATTTTGTCGCAGAATAATAGAATAATCTTAGAAACTGTGTTTTCTGATTACCATAGACTCGTTCATTTTACGAGGGGGTACGAGTTCATGAATGTTTGTCTTAAAGCATTCAATAATTCATTGACATATGAATCGTTACTTGATTGTTTTTATTACAATGGTCAGATCAAAAAAACCTGTCAGTTTCTCAGAAGGAATTGATTATAAGTCTCATTAAAACTGGAAAAACCCACAACAGCAAGTAGCAACAGAATTGCATATTGGACAAGGAACTGTATCAAAAATATTTATAGAATTCAAGAAAAATGGATTTGTAACTCCAGCAAAGAAAAAAAGTGGGAGACCAAGATGCACAACTAAGCGTGATGACAGACAACTCAAAAAGATCGTGCTTAAAAAAAGGTTCGATACAATTCATGGCTATCAACAAGTTTGGAAAGATCATGGTGTGAATGTCAGCAAAGTTACGGTGATTATTAGAAGCAGGATTTAGATCAAGAGTTCCAAAGAAGAAACATTTGTTAACACCACAGCAGAGATCAAAACGTGTTGCTTGGGCAAGGATCCATCGGTCATCACCTACAAACTTTTGGCAAAGTGTTATCTTTAGTGACGAAAGCAGATTTGAAGCGCCTGTTGGACAACATGGTCATGTGTGGAGAAGAGACGATGAAGCATTGCAGCCAGGGTGTGTGAAGCAAGTCGTTAAGCATCCAGATTCTGTCTTGGTGTGGGGATGCATTCCTGTCCATGGGCCAGGAAAACTGTTATTCCTTAAAGGAAATATAAACTCAGAAGCATATCAGTCGATTCTTGAGACAGGAATGTTAGAAACAATTGAAAACCATTTTGGTGATGACAATGTTGTTTTTCAACACGACCTAGCACCTTGCCACAACTCGAAATCTACCAGGACATGGTTGTCTAATTTTGGAATTGATGTTTTGTCCTGGCCAGGAAATTCGCCAGACTTAAATCCTATCGAAAATGTGTGGGCGGATATGAAAAAGTTCATTCGAAGCACTGAAAACCCTCCTAAAACAAAATCTGAACTTAAACAATGTCTTCAGCATTTATGGGACAAAATCACAATTGAAAGATGCAAGCAGCTAATTTCTTCAATGCCTAACAGATGTGTGTCAGTAGTTAAGCACCGAGGTTTTCCAACAAAATATTAAACGTTTTAAAAAATTTTTTGTGTAATTATTCCGTTATTTTGCGACACACTTTTTGTTAAACAGGTGGTGGCCTTACAGTATAACAGAGGGACATCAGGAGTTCCAACTAGTTTCGCCATTTATTCCCGGCTTTGTCAAGGATATACAGCAAGA
>JAHWFO010062772.1:341823-384109 GCA_023313115.1 Rhysida immarginata | reverse complement strand
GAAAATTGGAAAAAGAGAATTATTAAAGAGGCCTTTTATATTAATAAAACAAGTAATATTCTAGCTAAAGTGTCACATGACATCCATAGAGATTGGGATGTTATGTGATAGTTGGTCGTTATGTGACTTCCTTTCTTTTTTTTAATTATTTTTTTTCTTTTGTTGTATCATTCTCCATTGTAAGTGCTCTTGAAGATGAACGGCTGGTTCCGTTCGAAAACTTTCAGTGTTATGTATCAGACATTTGTTTTTTTTCTTTTTTGGACTACATATTGGCATAACATCTAAATTTGGGCTATTTCTGGACCTTCTTACGTTCTTCAAAGTTATATTTCAAAATTTGCGTCTTCAAAATTTATTTTCAAGTTCGTCTTCATCAATTTTTTATCATTTTTTATTGTGGAAACATTCTTCGTTGCACCTACATACCTCCGGCTTGTTTTTATGCTCCAAGATTGTATTTACACGTTGTATTTTATCAACTAGTCTCAGCATATGTAAGAATGCCTCAATTTGTATATTAAGGTTTTTTTTTTTATATTGTACATAATTTTTTGTATACCGAGTTTATCGAAGTTTTAATAATTTTAATCTGGAGTTTTACAATTTTTACGAGGGTAGGGGAGGTTTTTAGAATTTTTTTAGAATAAACATGTTCATTTATTATTTTTTATGTTATCTTGTTTTTTATTGGGTTTTACCGTATCTATTTTTGCGGAATTAAAGGAAAAAGTATTAATTCATTAACAGAATCTGTTCACCTTCATGCCTCTTATCTGTGTGTGAAGTTTGGATTATATCTTTTGAAACACTCTGTATACGTCATATCGGTATCGGCTGTCATATACAGGGTATTTCTAAAGGTAGTTACCAAACGTTACGCACAGTTAGCGGACACCATAACAAAAACGGCTATGGGGGAGAGAAGTGATCATACTGGTAAAATTATAATAATGAATGCACATGGCAAAAAGAAGTGCAAGCATTAAAAATTCCTGATAAAAGTGATATTCCCATAACATTAATTGCAATCATTATCAAAAGTTGCAATCTTCTGATGTGCATCTCTGCATGGTCAAGTTTATAGTGAAACTTATCTATCCTCTCCCTAACTGCGATTGGTCGAAACCTACTCACAACGCGACATCGTGCCGCAAACGCTATGAGAATTTAGTTCTTTTGTTTTCTTTATAAAGAAATTCAATTCCTAAATTTTTAAGGATTCCAATATGATGGGCCGCCTGCACATTTCATCTGTGTTGTGCGTGACCATCTTAAAAACATTCGGTAATTATTGGATGGGTAGAGGCGGACCAGTTACATGCCTCCCAGATCACCGGATCTCATCGTGACCACCGAGAGAGAAGGCCTCACTATTAATATAATACGTTGTTACATCATCATCATTAGGGCAAATTTAGGATTTACGATTGGTAGAAATACGAATAACAATGCCCTAATGATGATGTAAACTATGTATGATCATACCCCCTTGACTTCTTTGTCGTTTGGTAACTACCTTTAGAAGCATCCTGTATAGAGACATTAAATATCGATAGTTATGACTGATAATATCCGTCGGAATATTGACTAGTGATTTAATGATTTTGTATACTATTAAACTGTTTTGGTTCCATTTTGGTAGTCTCATCATTTTAAATATATACAGGGTTAATAAACTTTCCCTACTTAACCTACTTAAATCACAGAAGCGATTTTATAGGAATTACGTTTCGAAATATCCCCTCACCTGTCAAGCGGATTTATTTTGTGAATGGTTCCTTTTGCCAAAGAATATTATATCACTTGGTCAGTGAATCATCTCTGTCGATGAAATCTGTCGACGAAGTGGTTGTAGATGAAGCGATCTGTAGCCGTCCAATCAAGTTTATTATCTAGCTATTTATTCACTTAAAGTATACAATAATTGTTTTTTCAGTATTAATTTATTCTTTACATGTTTTATGAAAACATCAAGCGTGGAAATACCCAAAATGTCGAAGCCGACGCGATCTAAACCAGCCGTGACACTGTTTTTGTGACATCATGCAAACGGATGGATTTTGTGACGTCATGCAGAAAGAAATTTAAAAACAATATAAGGATATTTAAAATAAAATGATTTATCAAAAAAGTAAATGACCCATGTTTGGCAGTAATACATTTTATTATACTGTATTTGCTTATTTATCTAAAATACAGAAGTCACATTTCAAAATATCCCATCGGTTTTCGTGATGTTTCAGCAATACAAGTGACGTAGTGCCATGGCTTTTTATAGATCGCGTCGGCTTCGTCAATGTGCCATATCCATATTTTTTCCTTTAAAACCAAAACAAGCAGAAAGATTTTTCCTTACCTTCAAAATGCACACCATGGGCTATTATACGTATATCAAAAAATAGTGTACTCAGAGTATATACGAGGGCGGTCCGATAATAAAGGCACACGTGGTTGAGCCGACAATTTACTACCTCGCGCATTCGTGAGCGCGCAATGTGATGTCTCTCGTGAGCTGTGCTAGTATAAGCTACGTATGGTATTCTCCGTTCAGTACTTTGGGTGTAGCAAACGGACAAAATGAGCAATGTCATTAAAGTTATTCCAAAATTGAGGCATGTGCGGTTAATCCGATTTCTTCAGACAGAAGGAGTGAATCAGAGTGAGATTCATCGCAGATTAATGAACATTTATGGGGAGAACGTTTTAAGTCGAAACGAAGTGTCTTTTTGATGCAGGAAATTCACAGACTGCCGAATTGAATTTTATGATGATCCAGAGAAACGAAAAAGAAGACCCGAGGTCTGTGCACACGCAAAAGAATGTGAGGTGGTGAAAGGTTTCATATGAAAATTGTTCACCACACTGACCTTTTTAAGAGACCAGTGCAAGAAATCATTACAGAGTTTAAACTTCCGTAAAATCTCGAGCCGTTGGGTTACAAATTACAAATCAAAATAATACAAAATGAAAAGAATGGGAGTTTCACTGGAAAATCTGTGCCGTTTTTGAAAAGCATCGTGACAGGAGACGAGACATAGGTTTATGACTTCACTCCTGAGACAAACCGAAAGTCCATGATTTGAACACTTGGACACTCCGACAGAAAGTTCAAAATCCAGCCGTCTGTAAAGAAAACAATGCTACAGTATCTTGTGACTGCGAAGGTCTTCTCCTGCCCGAGTTCCTACTCCCAATGACCACCATTAAAAGCAACAGTTATTGAGTGAGGCCATAAAACGAAGGAAGCCAGGTCTACTGACTGCAGGCGTCAGGTTGTTACACGCCTGAGCAAGACCTCAAACGTCTAAGCACACATGCATGCTTGGTAAAGCGGGGGGTGGAAAGTATTTGTGCATGCACTCTCACAATCCTGATTTGTCTCCTCAGGTTTTATCACTTCGGCAGTTTTAAAAATTTCATAGCCGGCAAGAGATCCCAGGATCAAATGCTTTAGAAACCACAGTTAGGCAGTACTTTACGAATTTCGGCAAGGACAGCTATTGGGACGGCTCGCTTAAACTTGTGCAACGCTGGGATAAACATCTGAATGCAAACGGTGACTACATTGAAAAATGAACATTACCATATACTTCTCTAGATTGATTTTTCAAGCTTTTCCAAATACAGCGTGACAGTTATTGAGCTATATGAAATAAAACATCAAATTTTCAAAAACTTTATTTAAAAATTTTATTCAAATGTTAAAAGTAACTACAGATATTCGGTTTTAATTTATGATATGTTCGATATGCTTGCCATCAATGGCTATGATGTGGCGCAAATTTCTGCAAAGCTCGCTGAAGTGTCGAGACATCGATGCTTTCGATGACCTCTTGAATAGCTGTTTTCAGCTCAGCGATGGTTTCGGGGTTATTTGCGTAAACTTTGTCTTTAATATCGCACCATAAAAAGGAGTCACAAGGTTTGAGATCAAAAGAATATGGCGGCCAAGTTATCAAGTGTTTTTTATATAGCTCAATAATTGTCGCCTTGTAAAATGTGTTCACATAATTTTCACGTGTACCTTTATTACCGGAACACCCTCGTTTTTTTGATTTTGTTATGATATGTTCTTGGATGATCGCCTTTTTCTTTCTCTTATCTATTCAATAAATAACTAAATTGTGCAAAGCAGTAAGATGCACTCACTAAGCGGAAGTTTTAAGGAAAAAGTCATTTAAATTTTTCACTAATCCCGAAAAATTACTTAGAAAGCCTTACTTAGCTCGTGAACAGGCGATATATTTTGGAGCACTAGTCCCTGGTGCACTTTTCTAAATTATAACTACTCCTTCTGAATGGAGCTGAATTGTCGTTTTGGTTAAAAATTATTTACTCATTTATACACTGGTGAAAAAAAAAATCCCAACACCACGAAGGACTTGTGCTAGATGAATGAAATTTGGACAATATATTTATACTATGTTATTTATTCAATTGATTCAAGTTTCAAGGTTACAACTTATAGGGGGCGCTGTACATGGTGAAAAGCACGGACTTCAGTAACCGCTGTAGTCGACGCGCTGGTCTATGCAGGCCTGCACACGTGCATGCATACGGTCGTAGAGATGCCGAATGTCATTTTGTGGTATGGCATTTCATGCCTGTTGTACCTGGATGGTCAGATCAGCGACAATTGTTGCTGGTTGTGGAAGAGCCCTGACACGGCGTCCGACCATGTCCCAGACGTTCTCGATGGGCGACAGATCTGGTAATCGTGCTGGCCATAGTAAGATGTGGACATCCTGAAAGGTACGTTGGGTTGCAGCGGCAGTGTGCGGTCGAGCGTTATCCTGTTGGAACAGCCCCCCTGGAATACCAGCCATGAATGGCAGCACAATGGGTTCAACAACCATCCGAATGTAAACATTTGCCATCATGGTGACTGGAATAACCACCAGGGGTCCTGCTGTCGTAGGAAATCCCTCCCCATACTATAACGCCAGGGATGGGGCCGGTATGCCGACGACGGATACAGCTCGGTAACAGGACTTCCCCACTCCTCCTCCTGACCCTTGTGCGACCATCACTTTGACCCACACAGAAACGACTTTCATCCATGAAGACCACAGACCTCCATTCTGCCCTCCAAGTCGCTCTGGCTTGACACCACTGAAGACGTGCCGCACAGTGTTGAGGGGTAAGAGGCAAACATGCCACAAGGCGCCTGGAGTGGAGGTTCCTGGCCAGGAGACGGTTCCGAATTGTGCGTGGAGTGACGTTGGGTGCCACAGCAGCCCGAATGTCTGCTGCAGATGCTGTCCGACTTGCCACAGCCATCTTACAGATGCGCCGGTCAACCCTGTCTCCAGTGGCCGGGGGTCGTCCAGATCCTGGTCTCCTGGTAATCCTGTCTTCCCTGGACCATTGCTGCCAACAGTTGTACACAGTGGCAACGTCTCGACCCATGCGTTTTGCAATAGCACGGAACGAAAGTCCACCCTCTCGAAGGCCTACTACACGTCCTCGTTCGAATTGGGTTAGCTGCCCATATTTACGTCGCAGTCGACTTCGAGGCATGTTTTACGTACTCTATCACACACATTCACAAGTGTCCGAAGTGACACAGACGCGCGTCTGATTCCTTAATATCTGTCATTAGAATGTCTCATTTGCATGTACAGGGTGGCGCTGGTGGCGCCCCCTATAAGTTGTAACCTTGAAACTTGAATCAATTGAATAAATGCCATAGCTGAATATACTGTCCAAATTTCATTTATCTAGCACAAGTCCTTCGTGGTGTTAGGATTTTTTTTTCCGCCAGTGCATTTGCACATGAACGATTGAAACGTACTTAACTATAGGGGTTGAAATGCAATCGACAAACGGGGATTCTGAGGTAATATTATGAGTTATAGGAATTTATTTAGTAAATGTAACGTACAATTAAAAATTGAGGCCGTTGTTTTAAAGCCGTATGTTATTGAATGAAACTAAAACAAAATCAATATTACGTTGCTAAAGGCCATCAATAATGTTCAATTAAAAATAGACTTCTTACATTACTTATTTTGCATTTAACGTATTGCATGTTGTAATTTTTTTATTCGATCGACTGCAACAATTTTTAAGGAAGCAGTATGCCTTCATATCAGCGTAAGGAGAAGAACTTGATACTGGTGTCCGGTCCAAAACTAAAAATTTGGAGAAAACCCCTTATCGTTTTGTTCACTTTTGAGGGCAACTGAAATTCAACTCATTCTATCGCCGATATCTTTCGAATTTTCACGAGATTTGTTTGGGCTTTTTATAAGAGTAACTCTATACATTTGGCTAATACATTATGCAAAGGACATTTTAGGAACTCTTGCGCATACGCAGTTAAACATTTAATGAAAATGCTCACATTTCATCAAATATTTAATATTTTTATATTGTAATTGCAGGGTGTTGTCTCTACTGTAGTTTGCCAAGTTTCCTGAAAATGGCATTGCATTGGGTTGAAAACCCTGCATGTTATAAACAAAAACTTGGGGAAAATTCCGAATTTTTTAAAGAAACCTTTATATCTCCATGAATATACGAGCTATTCTGATCCAAATGAATATAAATAAGTAAAAGAAGCCTCATAATCATAAGCTACAACATATTTCAAGAATTATTTTTTCAGGGTGATCCCGAAGATTTTTTTTTGTTCAATTTGTTGCTGGACACCTGTTTGCCTTCGGGGTAAAACCTTCGCTGAAATATGAGATGTAACATGCTCTTTACACTCCTGAAATTTCAGGATAATTCGTCCAGTATTTTTCTAGATATTCGACAAATGAATTCCAACGGAAAATTTATTAGTGAATGCTGTTGCAGCCTGGGGAAAAAGTGGCGCTGCAAGATCATACACAGACGAGAGCAATGCACTATTGGAATGCTGCTAGAGAGACTGTTCAATATGCGCACCCTCTGACAGTCGGTGACATGCTGGAAGCGCTGGACAGCGTGCTCAACAATACCAGGAAGTGTCTCCCGTGAAATGGCTGCAACATGACCAATAAAGTTGGTTTTCAGTTCAGGCAAGGTCCGTACGCCTCCATGATAAACACGATCCTTCAGGATTTCCCACAGCCAGAAGTCACTTATTAAGGTCTGGTAAACGGACAGGCCACGCGTTTGGAAAGTGTATCGACAGAACACGTTCATCGCCAAAGTGGGTACGAAGAAGTTCCTTTACTGGACGATCCACATGCGGTGCTGCATCGTCTTACATGAAGACTGTTGTCTGTAAACACCCGTGTTCTTGCAGTGCTCTGCAGATTGGTTGTTCACAGACGCATAGAATTTTTGCATACGGCGTCACTTTTTCCCTTGATGGCAACCCTATGCATTAATAAAATTTCCTTTGGAATTCTCTTCCCCATGCTCTGCATAGCCTATACACAAAGTATCATCACTATCCGTGCAATAACGCCGTCGGCAGCCCGCGTAGAAGTGGGGAACTTTAATTATAAGTATCCGGTACTATCAGAAATTTAAAACGTTGACCAAACTTTGACTGCCACTTTAGCTATGTTCCCGAATAGATAGGACATGTGTGGCTATTATATTTCCCTCCACTTACTTTTTGACGCTCTATCCGAATCTGAAATCAAATTCGAAAAAAATTGGTAACAGACCAAATGATGGCGAATTATGTTTTTAACATCAACGAAAATTATATAATTACAAATACTTATTTATTTTTCAAAGCTACTATATTATTACGTTTGCTAATACTAATGAATAAAAAGCTTTTTCTTTTGGAGAGTGACACGATTCCATAAAATTTTACAATTTGCCACGATTCATTTTGCGTGTTCACACACGATTTTCATTCACAGTTGTTGTACCATTGCTATAGGACGGAGAAATCGTATTCTTACACGATGACAGATATTGACGCAATTTGGCGAGCACAGTAAGAATCCCGTGTACAATTATGACACCCAGTATTCCGCCAATAACTCCGCCAGGAATGGCTAGTCGTAGGTTGTCCCAATTTGTAGTTGGGTATATAGCTTTGTTTCCTTGTGGATCAGTGCCTCCTGATGCCCAGTAAATACCATTGAAGATAAGGTAAGCAATTCCGAACATGAGTGGCTGGTAGAAGTGCAGAAACCGAAAGGGCATCGCAGACAAAAAGACATCCATCAGCACTACGATCGAATTCACCAAGTGGGCTTGAACACTTAAGTATCCGAGGTTCGCACGCCCTACTGAAATATTTAATAAAATACATGTACTTTATTAAAAACAATAGAACTGCTTACATTATTTAAAAATTTTTAATGACATTATTTAAGTTTATTATTAACCACTTAATTTTCAATATACACAAATGTTCAGATTTTTTGGAAAAGGATGGGATTGTCACTAATGACATCCCATCTTTCTTCAAAAAAATCTGAAAATTAGGCGATTTATGAAAACTAAAATTCAGAATGAAACATTACATGTGCTACGCATCCACTGGCAGAAATAACTCAGTCATTTAAGTTCCTAATCTTTAATATCCCGGTTATCTGTGGGTGAAGTTATAAAGATATTGACAACTTAATAACTAACGTTGGGCAAACTATTTATTCAATGCTAATAATTCTGTCCAACAAATCAAATTTCAAAATTCTTTTAATTTAAAAATTTTAAAATTTCAAAAAACCCAACATCAAGAAAACAACATAAAAATTCATAACATTCAGACAATGAATTCAAATTACAGTAAGACCCCGACTTACGTCGTTTCGCACTTACGTCATTTATAAATTTACTCCATTTTTTGGGCATTACGACGCGTTTTTCGCACTTACGTCAAAAATGCGATTTTCTTTCTCAAATAAAAAATGCAAGAGGTTCGGTTATTATCGTGAATCGTCATGCAAACTAGCCAATTATGATAAACAAAGCTCTAAGCTTAAATTTAGATATACGCATTGAAGATGTTGATGAACTTATACGTTCTCTTTCAGATGATCTTTCTAATGAAGATCTTGAGGAAAAAGTTTTAGGAAAAGATGTGTCTGCTGATGAAGATGAGAGTGCCATTCAAAGGGTTGACACGAGCGATGCTTTATCATGGTTTTAACCACTTAGCTGCTATAGCTATTTTTTAAGAGAATGAATGATCCCGACTCTGAACGCAGTTCTCGTGTAAATAGAGGAATAAGAAATTTGCATCAGTGCTACAGACAATTGTACACCGAAAAAAAGTCAAGCTTCTGTTCAAACATCTCTTACTAGTTTGTTTTTTTTTAAATAAAGATTACACAATAAGCTTCTTGGATATATTTTTTCCGTTACATATATAAACATGTATTTGCATTACTATACTTGTACTTCTCTATTTTTGATCAGATGAATATTCAAGCGCAATTTTTTATAAACATGTGTATTGTTATAGGAAATGATGTTTCGACTTACGTCACATTTCCAGGTAACTAATATTATTTTGCCTCAGCCGGAATGTAGTCCATTAGCTTCTTCAGATCATCTAACCTCTTGTGATTGATGGAATTTTGGTAAAATATGCAGGAAAGGAAACAACACTTGGCAAAACCATTTTCGCCTGCTGATGTCCTAATGAGAAATCCCCAAACTCAAGTTCATCTATGAAAGGAGGTGCTGTTACTAATAGTGGCGTAATTCGGGGTTTTACTGTATAAATATCCCTCCCTTCCCTATGTTACAAAAAATGTGACTGAGCCAACATGAAGATTCGAGTATCCCTCCCTTCCCTCGTAAAATTATTTGACTAAGGGCTGGTTCTACCAATCTCGGATAAATCCTCAGATAGCTATCCAAGGTTTAAACTTAAACCCGGTTTATCGCTTAACTTGCGTTCTACCAACGTTTTTTATCCCTCGGATAACTTTATCGCATGAGTGATGTAACAGTTAGCTCCACCCTTTGGCAACACGCCATCTTGGTTTCCACACATGTTGTTGCTAAGCATTAGATATGCTGATTCTAACACTAGTTTGGCTACATAAGCAGCAGAATGTCTGCAATAAAACTATATTTTATTGCTACGTTTTTTATGAAGACCCAAAATTAATTTCAAAACCAAGACGGCTGTGTGGAACCAAGATGGCGAATCACTAAGGAAGTGACGTCTCTTCGTGCGAAGTCCATAGAGCACAAGCAATGTAAGATGCACTGTGATTGGTCAGTTTGATATTTAGTGCTTCCATCTATCGTGAAAACACAAAAGTATTCATTCCAGTCACTGCATAAGAGAAAGCCCTCTATCGTGGAAAAAAAAACAAAAGTTTTCCAGTCAGTGTTGATGTTAAAATGCGGCACGGCAGAAAAAACAAACGCGAAAAACCAATTCAGCTGGAGAACTCAGGCCTCAGAGACGCAAAACTTCCGTTTCGTTTGTCCTTTTGGGGGCTACGTGTATATTGTCGATCACAGGTAATCTACATCTAATCTGCTGTTCACTTGCACCCTAAAACTTATTCCTACCGTCGTAGTTTAAAATGGTAATTATATAACACAAAATATTATGGTTTTGAAGGCATTTTCAAATCAAAGCGGACCGGAAGTACCGCCATTAACGCTCGTAAATTGAGCGAAACGATTCACTATCCGAGGAATAAAGGACTATATAACGAAACGATTCATTATCTGACCTCTAGAGGACTGTATAACTTTATCAGGATATCTTTAGTTTATTCTGGTGTTTGTCTGAGGATTTATCATATCTGAGGATGGTAGAACACCGTTTTGACTTATCTGAGCTTTATTCCAGTACTTATTCTGAGGATTTATCCGATTTAGAACCGGGCCTATTAAAAAGGACATGAAATAAAGAAAGTGAGGATTTAAAAATAATATTTAAAAGATTACTACATAAAAAGACTTCAAACGATTCTATGTAGTCTCATAGTCCACAGTCCTGTCAATAATTTACACATCTCGTAGAGCCGAATTTCATTGTCGACTCGGCCGCTTTTTTAAAAGGTGACACACTTGAAATGATGATGAATGAAGTTCAATTTTGAATTTGGAAATCCTGAAGAATTTTGAGGTTGAGAAGTCCGAAATGTTTCAATAAAAGTTCGATGACGTGAAGAGCAAGTCCAATGACTAGCCAATTATTTTTCATGATAACTAAATAAAAATACATAACTTTAACTTTTCAAGTATTCCAGACACTCATCTTCAGAAGGAAAACAGAAATGATACAACAAACAGAAAAAAACAAGAAAAATTAAAACAGTTAATCACAAGAAAATCCGGAAGTCGCATGATAAAAATCATATGACACCTTAGCCAGATTACATTTTGATTTATTTATAAAAAATGCTTCTTTAATTATTCTTTTTTTTTCCAATTATCCTCCCTACCCAATATTCGTACCCCTTTCCAATTAATTTTATGCTCTGTGCTATGACAATGTCTGGCTAAAGCATATTCAGTATTAAGTCTGATCGCCCTCTCATGCTCCTTCAAGCATTATGCAATCTGAATATGCCATTAAAAATAGGGGTTCCTATTTAAGATTTCAAAGTCACCCCCTCCCCCCACCTCACAAGGGGAGGGGGGGGGGAAGAGTGATTTTTAACTAATGAATTTCCCCCGCGAAATAATTCACAGATTGTCCCATATAATTAGCATCGCAATTTAGACACGGAATTTCATATATAACATTACTATTATCAACTAATTTACGAAATTCGATATTAAGTTGATACAATTCCATAAGTTCACAATTGTTAACTATATCCCGACTATAATCTTCGTCATTACTTGTAACATCCATATTAACTAGTTTTCTAATTGTATTATGACCATGGCAGTTGAAAAGGACGTTAATACCAAACAAACCAAGCCAAACCATCTAATTGTATTACAGCTTTTTGCAATGACTTTACGGCAGTTTTCACTTAGAAGACGGCAGATTTCAATAACTTTAGCGTAATTTTCATTTAGATTAAGGCAAATTTCACTTAGATTAAGGCAATTTTCATTCATTTAAGGCATTTTGCATTTAGAAAACGGCAGTTTGCAATAAGTTTAGCGCAATTTTTATTTAGATTAAGGCAGATTTCATTTAGATTAAGGCAGATTTCATTTAGATTAACCGATTTATTAACCGTGATATTACATTTTACTGGTGATATGTAATTTCCGATAATACAGGAGGTCATGGAAAATTTTTAAAAACGTTGAAAATTACTATCATTTTTTTAACGGCTGGAAAATATATAGCTTTACGTATTTTAAATTTAACCGTTTACATAATGCTTGCATGTGCGAGGCATACGGGGAACGAATCTGCCCTTATTCTACAGCGTTGTAACATGCCAACATTTTATAATCGTTTACGGTACGTATTACATTAGGTATTATACTTACTGTAAAAAGTAAACACATCAATTAATTAGTATATTCTTTGTCTTAATGTTTAAGAAAACTGCAGTTTTCTAAATGCAAACTGCCTTAATGGAATGAAAACTGCCTTAATCTAAATGAAAATTGCGCTAAAGTTATAGAAAACTGCCGTTTTCTAAACACAAAGTGCCTTAATCTATGTGAAAATTGCCTTAATCTAAATGAAAACAGCCGTAAAGTCATTGCAAAAACCTGTAATTATCTTGACCAGAACTTCCGGTGCTTGCTAGCATGCGGACGCGAATTATGAGCTCTTTGTGAATTTTCAACGGCAGAACGAACTATCATGAACTATTTGTGATGACTAAATTGTCTGATATATATTAGGTCATTCATTAAAAAACGAGCCAGCAGATATTGTAGAAAAAGTACTGTCGGCACGCTATGAAAAGACCGCTGCGTTGCTTAATGTGCTCCTATGGTGTCGCTGCAGTTGCAGATTAATCTATTCAGTGTTGGGGGAAACAGCCAAATGAGAGTCGATCCACGTTTCATCGATGTAAACAATAGGACGGTTTTCTTTTCTCTTATTTTTTGCCAACCAAAGCAATGGCCGCCAGGCTTTCAAATGGGGTCGCGGTGGTGGCGCTGAAAGCAGCTCATGAGCGATCTACTGGTTTTATATCTTTGATTGCAGCCCTTTCACGTCGCGATCACAGCCGCACGGCCATGCAGCGCATCTATCATGTGTTTTTAATTTCCGTGCTCGACAGTGCTGCCAACAGCAGGGAACAGCGCCTGCTTCGAATTCGTCAGGTTTATTTCTACATCTTAGCCCGTTTTTTAATGAACGACCTAATATCACTCGTTGGTGTTTTTCACTCTGAAGTCATAATTATTTATTAGGTGCAGCATTTAATCTCACTTACCATAAGTTTGGACCCTACCATTTTGATGATTGGGAGCAATGGCTAAGTGAACATTTAAGTAAGTGGATACTTGAAAAACTGAATTTTTTCGTGACTTGTTTTATTGCATACGTATTTAAATACACTCGTTCCACCATGCCAAAAGTTCAAGCGTTAAAAAAACAACAAAAAAAACCCCAGCAAAACTTAACAGTTTGGCAAGCTACTAATGCGACGCCATCGAAATCTAATATGGACGATTCCTCATTACTCCGAAGGAATCTTCAGTTCTAGCGCTTTGGAAGCGAATTTCGAATACATTCATCGATAAGCTCTCGTCTCTTCTAGACAGTAAGTTGATTGATATTTCCATGAACTTGTGAGTTCAGTGAAAGCCCACCAGGCCACGGTCTCCCCCAATATTTTGAACAACAACCTCCACGGCCTCCCTCCATTACAGACGAAATTGAACAACCTAGAAAGAGAATTTTTCCGATGATCGATCTAGGATAGACGTGTTGTATGAAGAGCTGGACAACATTCATGCTGGCCTATTTACATATTTGTGGCCTCGCAGAACAGTCATCTGAATCGCTTCCAGATGTATTGTCAGCGCTTATCACCGAGAATCTTGATGTGTCTTTGACTCCCTCTGATATTATCGCAGCACATCGTTTGGGCCCACGCAACACACGATCTCCTCGTCCCGTGATATTGAAGTTTGCTTCGTATACTCTAAGGGATTTAGTGTTAAAAAACAAATATAAAAACGCGGTATCCACGCCTTGCAATAGTGGAAGACTTAACCGCCAGGCGCTACAATTTATTCCAGGAAGCGAAAGCCAGGCTCGGGGTTTCCAACGCCTGGAGCTACAGTGGGGTGATTTTCATTAAAGACACTACAGGCACTATAAAGAAAATTAGAAGCACAGCTGATTTGAATTGATTTTTATCGTTTATTTTTTGTTATTTATAATTTTTATTTAGTTTTTTTGTTGTTTGCACTTTACAATTCTTATTTAATTGCTTTTATTTTTTGTAATTTAATTAGACAATTTATCACTCGAGTGTAATTTTGCTTCGTTTTGCTTTTGTCTTTTATGTTTGATTGGTTTAAGTTTTATGTACTTTTTAGTTTATTATTTGTATTCATAGTTTTATTTTTTTATTGTAATCTGATATTTGTATTTTAATTTGTTTTTGTAGTTTTTCACTTTACACTTTCTATTTGGTGTTACTACATAGTGCTTGATGTGCTTTACTGATCCGATCTCGACCGATGATACGAACATTGAGCTGGCGAAATTACTCCCCCCCCCCCCCCCAATTCTTTGAATAGTGATTATCATTTTTTATGTTGAACATCCGGAGCCTTCATGCTAACATCACCTGCACGTTGTTAAACCTCTTTTGTGCCTAAACTTTTGATTTTGGAAACGTCGTGTAGGGACCAATTTGAAGCACTCCCATTGGAGAGCTATAGATCAATCTTCATTAATCGTGTTGCGAAAAGTCGTGGAGGCATATGTATGTATGTATATCGCCTCCCGTTTGATGTATTCTGCAGTTGACTTATTGCCGATGATTATGAAGCCATGACTTCAATTATTACCAAGAAATGGTTGATTATGGCGATTTACTGCCCTCCATTAGGGTCATTAAAAAATTTTGGTTCATATCTTTCTACACAACTCTTATCAATTCAACAGAAAGGCTATCAGATTATACTAATGGGAGATTTTAACATCGATATTAGGTCGCCCCCATTTCAAATAAACCATATCTTAGATCCAATCACATTGGCCAGTTTAATTCCCATTACTTCAGTTTATTCCCACTTCTCTTCTGTTTTTGGGAAATACATCGTAAATGATGCCTGTGTCGTTACTGTTAACCCTTTATACAGCAATTCTCTGAATATAGCTGTTATAGAACATTTCCCGATATTGTTGATATTTGATTCAGACAATTACACACAGGTTTTCCTATGTTAAGTTGGAAATGGTTGATCTCCGATCAGAGATTAGCAGTTTTAGAATCTTACTGTGCTATGACCGATTGGTCATACCTGTTTTCTGATATATTGCCAAGGTTCGCCGAATTGTCGTCACGAACACAGTTTTGGGGACGTCCGTGGTTGTACCGCATGGTGATTTGGCCTGCTGTCGCCCTTTGGTCAGCAGTTGCAAGCCTGGTGACCTGGTGAACAGCTCTGCCTCAATGAGGCATGGGGGGCCCGTCCCTGTCCGAGATGATTGGGTGTATATTCGATAGACACTTGCAAAGGTTGTGCGGAAAAATTGCAGGGTGTTGGCTATATCTGATATTGAGGCACCAACAATCATCCCCTATTCAAATTCGGATAGCGTTCGCCATGCTGCCATTTCTGCAGCTAGTTTTGCTTACAATGATTGTGTGATATCAAGGAGTCCTGTGCACCTGCATTCCGAGAGTGGAAGCAGCGGGATCTGCCTCATTATGGACAGGGAACCTGATTGGAGGGGTGTGCCATGACTTTAGGTGAGTGAGTGTACATGTTAATTAACATTCAGTTGCAAAAACCAAACACTGCAGGGCACACCAGCGATACACAGCTGTCTGCTTCTCGCTCCTTGGCTGAACTTGGCTCCCCCAGACTTTACCCAAATGAGCATTTCAATTCAAAAATGAGCTATCACTTTCATCTGTGGTTTATATGCAGTGTATCTAAAGAATTTTCACTTCAAAAAGGTTAGGGAAAAATATTTTAGTTATTGACGTCGTAACTGAGACAAAGTGTCACGGAGGCCGACGTTGGATGTCGATCATGCTAATAGAAAGGGTGAGCCAGAGATGACCGAGGAAGGGAACATCTCCCCGAGTCCCAAGGTAATGTGCCATCTATTGTCCCAAGATTTCCACAGTTATTAATAATAATTGGGATATATTTTCCAACAAATGCAAAAGGAAGTATCTGGTGGTGAAAAGGAGGGCAAATGGGTCTGAAGGATTAGATGAGAGAGAAGTCAGCTGGGATTTGGAGAGAAAAGACGCAGCTAGAAATGCTGTGATCGTTGTTACGACTGCAGCTATGAATGGCAGGGTTCCCAAGGTTAATGAAAAAGATATTAACGCCTTCGTCGTGTATGCTTCGAAAAGAAATAGGTGTGAATAACATAGACAGCGTATCTTGCATAAACTCTGCCAGCGATTTACATACTAATAATATCTTAGAAGTTTCTAGTCTGTCTATGGAGACCAATGAGTGTGTCCCGTCTTCATGAGATTTATGAACGAGTTGGCGATTGCTGTGCTGTCAACGTTGGCCGAGGAATCTAACTATGCAGGACTATTTTCGAGCCTCGTGTGACTGGCTTCATCTCAGGGAAAGGCATTTCACAAGTTAATGTCTACAAGTGCTACTCCAGTGTTATCCACCTACACATCCCATGTTTGTTGGCGGGAAATCCATGTTCGTCTGTATTTAACGTATTTACAAGGGCTCGCAGATGCCCGGCCAGTTTTTAACGTATTTACAAGGGCTCATGCAAACCTGCCCATCCTGCTTCATGGAAGAATTCCTGGCTGGACTACACTTTCCTTTTATAAACTTAATCGCCCCCTGGGGTCTACATGTGTTCATCATGGAGGGAGTGGGATCCTTGTGCTAAGAAAATTCCAGGTGAGCTGATGTGTTTCTCTCTTTACATTTATTTTTTTCATGCCACTCTCATTAAAGCACTCCACCGACATTTTTATTCATCTTAATTATGATAAGTACAAGAGTTATGCGAGCTCCCACATTTATTCATACTTTTTGTTATCGTTACAGTAATTCCTCTTCATGATGTCGCATCAAACTGCGTCACCGTTTTCCATATGGTGAATTTTTGTTTCGTAGCCACTGCATCACAAGTATCTTGCTGAGTGAGGTGTGTGTCCACAATTTGCGCCACTGGACTTTAATTAACTTTCTTTTTTTAAAATTTTTGATATGGCTCCCAAACATTGTTCTCGTTTGTTATGTGATCGTTATGTTAATTGGCACTATATGCATGGTAGTAAAATAATGAACATTTCAATTTGTTAAATTTAAAACTAACATTTTTTTGTTCTTATTTCTTTTTCTTTGGATCTACCCCCCCCCCCCCCTCATTGCCTTCGTGTTAGAAGATAATGTATAAGGAGCGTTCAAAACGAAATGAGCTGGAGGCCTAGGAACAGAAACCAATATCTGTATGTCAGAAGTGTTGGCCCTGGCTGCTGAGGCACTTGTCCCACTGCGACACAAGGTGGTGAATGGCTGTCTCGTAAAATTCCCGGGGCTGTCTTGTGTACCTGTTCCACATGTACTGCTTGAGGTCGTCGTCTGAGGTGAATCGTTTGCCCCTCAGAGCCTTTTTTTAGGGGATCAAATATGGCATAATCACAGGGAGAGTGGTCTGGACTGTATGGAGGGTGATCGAGAACCTCCCACTTGAATTTCTGCAAGAGTGCCATGATTGTGTTGGCCGTATGAGGTCTTGCATTGTCGTGGAGCAGAATGACCCCATAGGTGAGCTTGCCTGGTCGTTTCGATTTGATTGCTTGGCGAAGGGTGGTCAAGGTTTGCGAGTAATGCTGGGCATTCACTGTTGTCCTGTGCTGCAGAAAGTCTATCAAAAGAAGGCCATCTTGGTCAAAGAAGAACGTCAGCATAACTTTTCCTGCATTTGTGTAGATTGCCTTGGAATTTTTAGTGGTGGTGACCCTGGATGGTTCCACTGGAGACTTTGTCATTTCGATTCTGGTTCGAAGTGATGACTCATCTCCAGCTACCACTCGTGCCAGGTACTCATTCCCTTCCCTGGAATAGTGCTGCAGATGATCAAGCCAGTGGGCCATTCAACATGCTTTCTGTTGTGGTTGAAGACTGTGGGGCACCCATTGGGCGCACATTTTGCGCCAGTTCAGTCTTTCCATTATGATGGTGTGAACACTTCCAATGCTCAATCCGAGCTGCAGCTACAGCTTTCACTGTAACTTAGTGGTTCTGGGTAATGAGTCCATCAACCAGTTAGATGATGTCATTGTTAATGTGGTTCAGTATTCCAGACCGTGTGGGTCATTGGCTAACAACACCCATCCTTCCCTGAACTGCTTGTGCCATGCCTTGACCCTTACAAGGGACATGCAGTGTTCACCGTACACTTGTGACATTCTTCGATGAATGTCCGTTCCCCCTACTCCTTCCGCTGTCAGAAATCGAAAAACACCTCTTTGCTCTTTTGATGCCTCCATTTCACTTATTCACTGCTTATACAACGCGAATGACCATTGGACGATTGATGCTTGCTTCTGCTTCCTTTGTATAGTCATGTGACTTCCACCATCACCCTCTAGCGGCGGGCTGTGAACTTCCGTGCTCTTGTTGGGACCACTCTTTGTTACACACGCAACGATATCACCATTCTGTCACCAGTTTGCACATTCCAGACTATGCCTTGTTTCCTTTTGAATGCTCCTTATAATAATTTTTCTAATTTTAAATAAAATTATCAGAATATATTTCTACTGTGTGCACTGTGATTTTAATTTCCATAGTTTCACTGCGTCAAGTAAATTATTCTGTGATACAGTTTATATATATTCTGTGTGCTATATTCTGTGTGGTATTTTTCTATTTTCATGGATGGGTGCTGGCAGAGCTTTCCACGTTTGTGCAATCCTGTATTTGTATTTAGTGATTTTCATTCCCGACAACAGTGTCTCACTTCTGATATTAGTTGCATGTAATTTTTTTGCGTAGTAATGTTTGCTCTTCCATCTCGTGGATGGGTGCAAGCACAGTTGATATTTTTTAAAATTTGTATAACTCTGCGTAGTAAGCTGTTGCTTTATATTGATGTTCATGTTTGCTTGGTTTTGCGAAAAGTTTGGGTGCTCAGGGGTTTAGTTATTTACTTCTGGTTATTGAGACAGTTTATATATATTCTGCGAGCAGTAGTAAAATTATTGGTAATAAGATTAATTAATTTTGAAAGTAATAGGGTGTACAAAACTTCTCATCCATATTGCAGGGGGGAGAAAACCAAATAGCAGCGCTCACGGTTTCCAATTGGAAGTTAAAAGAGTAAATAATAGTTATTAGATAAAAATAAAAAAATAAATAATAATGGACAAAATAATTAATAAATAATAAATAAAATAAAAATAAAATAAAAAGCTGACGTTTCGGATAGAGACTATCCTTTATCAAAGCAAAAAGGATAATTCTCTAATACTCTAATTGCCTTTAGAGAATTATCCTTTTTAGCTTTGATAATTCTCTATCCGAAACATCAGCTTTTTATTTTATTTTTATTTTTATTTTATTTATTATTTATTTTGTCAATTATTATTTTTTTAATTTTTATCTAATAACTATTATTTATTGTACTCCAGGGTTTTTGTGTCTCGTCCTTCTCTCATACAGATATCCGTTCAAAGTTAAAAAAGGAAATTTTAGAGTGTATAAAGAAGGCCTATCAGTGGTGCTCGTTCACAGAATGAGGCTAGCTTCGGTACGAGATCCTTATCTGTTAGAAGGAGGTATTTTGTACAAACAGGTGGGATCGGTTATAGAAATTATTCTTTCCTAGTATTCCAAGTGTTATGGAAATTATCATTAAATCACTGCACAGTGATCTCACTGTAGGTCTTTTTAAGACTATAGCCAAAATTGGGAAGTTGTATTCCTGGAGTAGTAAGTCTACAGACATAATTAAATTTATTAATCAATGTCTGGAGTGTCAAGCCAATAAAACATTAAGAAGAAAGCCTTTTGGGCACCTCCAGCCTTTAGAGATTCCTCATCAAAGGTGGCACACGATAACGATTGACTTCGTTATGCCAATACCATTAACAAGCACCACATTCTGACGATACATTAACAAAAAAAACAACAAAAAACAAGTCCGTTTATTCGCCTGTAAATCCTCTATTACAGCTGAGGGAACCGCCAAGTTATTAATTGACTAGGCGATTAAAATCCATGGCTTTCCTCAGGCCATAATCTCCAACAGGGATATAAGGTTCGCCACTGAGGTTTGGTGACAGTGTTTTAAAATGTCCCTCAAATTTGCAAGCGCATACCACCCCCCTGTCAGATGGACAGTCTTAGCATACAAATCAGACTGTCATTCAAGTCCACGCTGAGGCCCATTGCCGACCCTCATTACTTTAATGTGTTTAAGGTACAAACATTATTAGACGTTAAAGGGAAGGCTGCAAACAGTTTTTGGTAAAATGGAGCGGGTACTCCAAGCCTACTTAGGAACCGGAAAGCAATCTGGACCGATGTAAAGCTTTAATTTCTCAATTTTTCCAGCAAAACCACAGAAAATTTTACTTGTATTGACTAATAAAGGCGGCACTGCGGAGTTTCGATCTCGGTATTTACCAAGAAGAAACAAGCAGAAACAATTTCCCTTGGTAAATATGCATTGGGGTGGTGTGAGGATGTCATGGAGGCTGACGTTGGACGTCGATCATGCTAATGGAAAGGGTGAGTGAGAGATGAGCGAGGAAGGGAGCGTCTGCTCGAGTCCGAAAGTATGACGCCATCTATTGCCAATATTGCAAGATTTCCACGGTTATTAATTATAATTAAAGAATAATTCATTAGATGTTCAGTGAGGGTTTTTAATAGTACGCCTACCTCAGCTGTTCGAAATAATGATGAAAAATAGGAAAAAATTCCGCAGCCCGGGATTGAACCAGGAACCTTTGGCTCGGACCGCCAATGCGATAACCAATTGCGCCACTGCGGCCACGAAAGCATTACGCTATTTACATGACCTTAGGGCTTGGTTAGAGCATTTACCCAGTTCGCCGGCTGAGACTATCTTTCCTAAGGTGTAAATTATTCTTTCACTGAACATCTAATGAATTATTCTTTAAGAATTTACGCCTTAGGAAAGATAGTTCCTGGTTCAATCCCGGGCTGCGGAATTTTCTTTCCTATTTTTCATAATTATAATTGTGATATATCTTCCAACAAATGCAAAAGGAAGTATGATGCTCATCGTACGTGCATGGTGGCAAAAAGGAGGGCAGATGGGTCTGAGGAACTGAATGAGAGAGAAGTGAGCCAGGATCTGGAGAGAAAAGACGCAGCTAGAAATGCTGTGATCACTGTTAAGAATGCAGCTGTGAATGGCAGGGTTCCCAAGTGTAAAGTGAAAGAGATTTATAATTATTTTATCCAAGAAATTTATTACACACACAGTGTATAACATATTATCATTACTTTTTGAAATAGTCAGTCATTTTCCTCTGCTTTAGGGAATTTGTAGCATTTTTGACACTTGATTGCATATATTAATCAACAATAAAACTTATATTGGCTTCAGATTCTGCTTGATTTTAAAGCTAAGCAATGCACTTCAATAACAGTGTTCGCTTCTATTCGAGAAAGTGAAAATTTGTCGCGGTCCTAGAAAGAGTGACCAATAATAGAACATGACGCATAGTCGACTGATGGATAATAGAGATTCTACTGTACTTGATAAAGGATTTAAATAATAGCAAGAAAATTAATCACTGTCGCACACTAAGAAAGATAAAAGAAAATCAGCTGATGTTGGATGTGTAAAATCGCCAATCTTTGTACAGTAGGGTCTCGACATTCGCGCCTTCAGCATTCACGGTTTTAAACATTCATGGTTGATTCCTTTAGGTACCTGTTTTACATTCGCGGCGTTGTTTTAACATTCGCGGTTTTTTGCTCTCGGGAAAAATACGTCTGCCATGGTTACTTTTAGTTTCGATTGTGTTCTGTTTCATTATCTACTTCTGTGATGCAGTAGGCGTCTGATCCTTTTATGGAACGAAGCCTAAAATTCAGGAATGAGTTGGATACACTCCTAATGCCATACAATGAACTAAAAAAAGAACTGGCACAAAACGCGCAGCAAACAATACTTCTTGCGTATTTCAAGAAAGCCGAATGTTCTGCAATGAAACAAGTCGAAATATAACATTCAACGAGTGCAGTTAATCAGGAACCCGAAGAGATATGTTCAAGAGATACTAATGCTGTTGAAGTTGAGCCATCAGCATCCCCATTTGTACTTTGACGTTACAACAGCATTAAAGGAATGAAATGTCTGCTCAACATGCATTAAACCACTTCTTACGTACATAATCAGTTTACATAATTCGGTTTTCTTGGTTGACGTAGCGCTGTGATTCAACAGCGAAAAAGAGATATGCAGTTGAAAAACATAAAACAACCCACTATTCACCATTTTCCGAAAAGTTACATGTATTTTTCCGCTCGGTGGCACCACCATCGAACCACCATTAGACCACTGCATGCTTTCTGTAGAAACGAGCGGGAATATTAAAAATGGATAACTCGCCTGCAGTAAATAATGTACCACCTATTGTTATAAGTAAGAAAATACACATCTTTTTTAAAGCTTAAGGTAATCAAATTAATCAAAAATTATGTAATGTTCATAAACAATTTGTAGATGATGTAAATTATCCTCATCCCAAGCTCATTACAAACTGGAAAAATGCTCCAAAATGCTGGCCTCCAATCACACAGATCACAATTTTATCCTATTTCATCCACGCTAAAGCAAGTGACTGCCAAGACATGAACAATAACAGAAGCTTAGAAGCGTACAACTACTTTTATAGTGGTCGAATCGGAATGATTACTCATCATCAAATAAATAACATCTGCATTTTAAAAGGATGTGTCACGCCATCACAGTCACTTAGCAAAGATGATCATGAAGCTTGGGTTTTTGTTTATGAAGATGGATCATCAATTTTTAACTGGTGAATGTACTTGCATGGCTGGTAAAGGAAATTCATGCAGTCATATTGCTGCCATATTGTACAAAGTTGAGCATGCTGTAAGATGGGAATGATTCAAAGCATCTGTACAGATTTTGCTCAAAATTGGAATTCAGGAACAAAAAAAAATGTTATGCCATCAAAAATCAAAGATTTAATGAAACATAGATATAAGCCTTTAGAGAATTCTTTTTCAGCTACATCAGAGAAAACTAAAAATATGAAATTCAAATCTTTTGATACTCATGACGAATTACTGCAAAATCTTCAGAAGTACAGCTATATAAGAGAGGCACCTAATACAATGATTAATAATTTATTACATGTAAATGTGAATTGTGATAAAGATAATGCTCTGAGTTGTGCAATTGTCGCTACTTTGAACTTTTACCATTTAACCTAAATATATTATAGATTTACTTAAATTGGATTAAATACATAACACATTATCATAACCTAAATTCAGTTGAGGGGATGGATTTAGTTTCGTTGGCCTACCATCGATAAAATGCATTGAACAAACCTAAAAATTAATTGTAATATACAGTACTATAAGGCAATTACCACAGAGTTTTTGCACGGCTTGAAATCCTTCCTATTTAAGGCATAAGGCATAGACAATTTTTTACTTCAGATTATGCGCCTTACATAAGGTCTCCGTCCACTCATATAATTTTTTCTGACTGTTATTACATCCATTAACAGCACATGTACTATAAGCCATGACAGATCCACAGAAATCGCAACAAGTCGAAGGTTTATGCTCGCGAGTCACGCATCACGCTCTCATTCACAAAAAGTCGCAGTGGTTTAATGGCGGACGGTAGTGGCGCCGCCCTGGTGGTCAAGCTTACAATTACGTTTCAGAAAATGGTGAATACTACACCTGTTCCTACGTTTAAAATTTCATTTAATGTAATTTTATTGCTTATAACCCTTTTTCACTATGTATTTAACCTTACAATTTAATAAAGCCTCATCTGGAAGACAGAATACATACTGCACTCTGTGGGGTTATTTGTGACAGAATATCTTGGAGGTTTTCTAATAATGCTTCTGGGCTTGGTTCCCTCGAACCCCGCAATTTACTTAAGTTCTTAACCTCGACATTCGGGGATTCAACATTCGCCTCAGTTTTCGGGAACGTAACCCCCGCGAATGTCGAGGCCCTACTATACTATTATTTTTTCTTTTGTAGACTATTCAAGTTTTCAGGAGAGAAACTTCTCCCAATAAACTTTTATATGCCATGTTAGTTGTGGAATGCGACTTTCACGTGAGTGTTTCATGTTCCTAAAAATCCCATCATGCATAAAATGAAATTTCTATGGCGCGAATTTCAAAAAAAATATCTTTATATCTATGGGAAATATAAAGGAAAATTTGGGTCGTGGAACTCTGGAACCACTCCTGTACTTCTTTAGCGTGGTCCTTTGGTAATTAAAGGCATTCAGTGCCGTCTTTTCAAGCATACACAATTTTCAATTTAACAAGGCTTTGGGCTAGAATAAGGAAATGAAATAAAAATAAACGCCACAGGGCTGAGTTTCGATGACGAAAGAGCACCTGATAAAAAGCTTATTTCATCAGGCCCGTTCTTAGGCATACGCTGACTACGCATCCGCGTAGGGCCCCGAACGTGAGGGGGCCCCCGTGAGGCGGCCCTCGAAACCCCGGTTTTTTTTTTTAATTGGCACTGCAGCCGTCTGTGTCACTCACGTTACCCACTCACGGACAAAAAAACTAAAAAAAGAAAAGATAAAAAAAACTAAAAAAGAAAAAACTCAAAAAAACTAAGCTGGGCTTAGCTACATACCGCCACGTGGTGCCCAGTGGAAACAGTTCAAACTGGCTAAATTGTAGCATCGAACTACTCCGAGGGGGCGAAAAAGAGACGCAAGGAGATGACCTCGTAACGTAACAGGAAAACGTCTCCTTGGTCTAATTTCCACGCATTTTTGCAGAGCTTCCAGGGGGGGCCGCGCCCCCCCCCCCCTGGACCCCCCCGCCGGAGGGGCCCCCCCGGACTCCCCGCGTAGGGCCGCATAACACCTAAGAACGGGCTTGATTTCATTACAATAATAATGAAAAATAATTGATTTTCTAATGAGGAAAAAAATAAAAAATCAGTTAAAATGAAACAGTTAATTAATCTAAATCTGTTTCCAAATTAGTTAGATTATATAGGATAAATTTATACTAACGTGGATGTATAATACTCCAAAAGATAACGGTTATTAAAATGGCAATGGTTGAAGTCATATTGTTAAAAAACCAGGATAGCTTCAACAATAACGGAACTGGAAAATAGATGAAAATCAAAATTAGCCTTTTTTTTTTAACTATTAGTGATATTTCGGAATTTTGTTATTATGTATTAAAAAAATTGATTAAGAGCTGTTTTATTGAAATTGAGTTGCTGTTAATTTTCATTTGATTAAACACAAGTATGTAATTGAATAAATAAAATTTGTCTTTTATATAAAAATTATATTTCTTTAAAAATAATGAAACTTTGATGATAATTATTTCGTTATGTAGCCTAAATATTTCTGTAACAAGAAATTACCTGTAGCAACACTATGACTAAAACAATCTGAAGAATTTTGTATTCGATTTCCTAATATGAATTTTAATGACAAATCAAAACTTGATATTTCAACTCTAAGCCCTAAATCTGGAACAATCTTGCTAACTAGGTTTTAAGACGTCAGAATTTTTTTCCCAAAAAATAAATTTCGTCAATAAAAGATGTTATACATGGACACCCAGTAAGTAAATACGCTCTGCTCTTCAGTCATTCCTTTGTTGCACAAAAACTATTTGCTCCACGTATTTCTTACACATGCACATCAGAACTTTATTACCAGGTCTTTTGCTTTCTGCAGAGCTTTAATCTAGTTGGGCATGGAATCAATGAGTAGGGAGGTCTTGGCCTGCGGAATTTTGATCCACTCGGTACGCAAACATTCGAAAAGTTCTGCATGGAAGCAGGTTTTCTCACGGCACGATCAAGCACACTCCAGATGTGTTCGATGTGATTCGTATCGGGTGATTGACTGGCCCATGATAGTTTCTGGATGCCATGTTGTGGCTGCTAAGCATGCGTTCTTCGACAAAGAGGTCCACCATGAACAGAATGGATGTTTTGTCAAGACTTGTTGCTGGAAAATATTGGCAAGAGACCCTTCTTCAATATAGTGATGTATTTTTCTGCATTAATGTTACCCACACATTCCTCGAGCTCTGACTTCCCCGCGTTCCAAATGGCACCCCATACCATTATAGAAAATCCACCATGTTTGACAGTTGATTGTAGAATTTGGTCATGACAGTTTGTTCATGACAGTTCTTGACAATTGAAGATCTCGGTGCAAGAAGGGGACAGCTACACATTTAAAAAATTTTCAGGAATCACAAAACTTTTTTAAAAATTCATTTTTAAAGATTTTGCCTTTGTATTTAATATTATGTTAGAATTTGCCTGTATAAAAACAATTTCAATGGCATTTTAATAAAATATAAAGTTACCTATGTGTAATTGTTATATATTGGATATGTCCCGTTCTTGCTCCAAATTCTTATAATAATCCAAACACATTGTGGGTTATTAATAATTATTCAAATAATATTTAGTTCTAATAAGAAAACAATGTGGGTCTTGTGATAAAAAAAATTAGTTTCAAAATAGTATATCGAGTTACAAAATAGGTAATGTTTACCTTTCTGTTGTGTACTATTCATCATCATTGTTCAGTTTTTAATTACTCACGTTGCCCTTAGCATCATCTTCTTGTACCAGTTCATTATAAAACCACAAGCAGTCTGGGGGGGACATTTGTCTACTAACTCCTTCACATCTTTGAACTTATTCTCTTTAATACTTAATTCTTTCCGGAAGCTGTATCGTTCTTCTCACGAAACGTATCCTGTTACAGCTCCTTTCCTTTAGTATCTTATGGAATATTGGTTGGAGATGTCCCATTCTTGTACAGAATGAAAGATAATATATTTCTTCATACATTACAACAATTCAATGTAAAACACAAAACCGGCAAAAAGTGGAGCTGCCCTTCTTGCACCAAGGCCTTCAATTGGTTGTACGAGTTGGTCCATAACAGAAAATCCACCATGCTCGTAGTTGGTTCATGCTGAACTCTAGATAGATTTGCTCCAGACCCATATGGGCCACTACAAGGAAACTTATTAAAAGACGACTCATCTGCGATGTTGACACGATGCCAAAACTCAATGGGGTTCCACCATCTCAGTCGCCCAGTGTTTCCTCTTTGAAATATCGAGTGCCTTACAGCTATCCCATGATAACATAGCTGGTGCAGATATCTGACAGCCATGTTACAACTCACTTACAGGTGTTCTTCCACGTCTGAAGCCTTGCAACTGGGATTTTCTCAACCACTCGTTTTGCAGCCCTCAGTTGTCGTGCTGTTGTCCACGCCAGCCTGCACATGACTCTACGGTTTCCTTTTTTAATGTTTTGAAGTGAGTAATAACCTTGTTGATAATGGACATTGGAACCTGAAGCATGTGGGAGATTTTCCTTTAGCTGATGCCACCGTTGTTTAAAATCGCTCAATTCTGTGGCACCATGTGTTCGAGGTATGTTTCTTCAAAATGAGAATAAGTTTCTGTAAATTATAAGTTTAAGTGCATATTCACAGTTATTTCTATGAAAAACACGAAGAAACCTGAAATGTGGGGTGCATTTTTACTTATTTGGTGTCATTATACGTGAAAAGATTGCGGATGGTGGTCGCATCATCTAAATCTAATTTTTTTTTATAAAATTAAGAAAAATAAAACCAAAATTCATATACAGGGTGAATACAAAAGTCTGAACCCCACTTTTATTTTTTGAACCGAAGCAGATATTTCAATTTTGATGAATCCAATGAATAGGAAGTTGTGGGTGACCTATCCCATGGTGCACTTTTCATCATCCCAAATATGCAAATTAGGACATTCAAAATTTATCTCAATAACCGTAAGGGATAGAGAAAAAACCCAATTGCAAACTTGTTCAGCATAAAAAAACAACAAAACAAAAAAAATCATCCAAATCGGACCAACCAATCACCCACAATCACGTGGTGAACTGTTTGTAGCTTACACACGGTCACACTGCACAAGGAAAACTGAATGTTGATATTTCCACCACGTAAAGCATGCAAAACAAAAAATTAACATAAATTACCATACTCACATTCACTTTCATGCGGAAAAGCAAATAAAAGGCATGTTTCAGTACACAGAAGACAGAACGATTCCAGGATGGCAAGCTACACTGTTCCGGAAATGGTCAACATAATCTTCTACTTCGGATTGTGATTGTGGATGATTGGTTGGTCCGATTTGGGTGATTTTTTTTGCTTTGTTTGTTTTTTTATGCTGAACAAGTTTGCAATTGGGTTTTTTTCTCTATCCCTTACGGTTTTTGAGATAAATTTTGAATGTGTCTTAATTTGCATATTTGGGATGATGAAAAGTGCACCATGGGATAGGCCACCCACAACTTTCTATTCATTGGATTCATCAAAATTGACATATCTGCTTCGGTTCAAAAAATAAAAGGGGGGTTCAGACTTTTGTATTCACCCTGTATGTAAGGAACAGTTGAGAACGTGTAATACATTATTATCAGAACAATTTTAAAGCAGAAGATAATTAAAAACATCATTAATGCATTTGCGATGTCTGTTGTTTCGTTGCCAATTCTTTTTCAAATATTTAATTTTGACTTCAGATTGTAATAGAGCATC
The DNA here is from genome assembly GCA_023313115.1 of Rhysida immarginata. Classification (NCBI taxonomy): domain Eukaryota; kingdom Metazoa; phylum Arthropoda; class Chilopoda; order Scolopendromorpha; family Scolopendridae; genus Rhysida; species Rhysida immarginata. The sequence continues at coordinate 355,302 of JAHWFO010062772.1, read as the reverse complement.
TAAAAGTAAGTGAATTTAGACAAAAAAGAAATCCCCCCCTCTATCAAACCCCTTCAGCATATGTGGATTCGCTCGAAAAGATGTGTTCTTTATTTAAATCTATCTTACGAGGCGTGTCCGGAAAGTATGGTTAAAACGGCTAGTATTCTTTCAAAAAATGTTTGACAAAATATGCACTACAACTTATTTAATGCAACGGGGGTTATATTTTCGACGTAACTGTCGCCATTGTCCAAACATTGTTAAGTCTAGGTATTAGCTTCTGGAACCTGCTGCCTGGAACCACATTTCAACCTCGTGTTTGATCTCTTTATCGTCGTCCAGCAAGATGTTTCTTCAGGTTAAGAAGCAAGTGCAGAAGTTCACCAGAGACCACAAACGGCCTACAACTCCTGTGTTCGTCATGAACATCGGTCCTCACTCCAGGGAATTAACGACACCTCTTCGTTAAATTGTCGACTCTTTATGTTTCCAAAAACGGGAACAAGTATTATGTGAATATCCGCCGGGCACTTTATGCTTGGGAAAAAAGTATGACAGAGCGCACTTCACATTTCGCGGGATTCTGAATCAGCTTAGCTATAGTAAACACGTGTCACTCGAACTAGACTTCACCTAGTAATGAGGAACAGCCCCAAGAGGGAAGTGGAATGCTAACAGTTAAAGCCAGTATAGCTAACTTACCCACTAAAATATTACTTGTCCGGGGTTGTAATCTTACTTTTCGGACAATCCTCGTATCTTCAAGGCCCCTTGAAAATTATAGCCGAAACGGACTAATATTCCTCTATTATCTGCGGGTAAATTAAAATATCAGCATATTCAGGAAGCTGGCATATCGCTAAATGAAAATGCAACTAACTAGAATAAACAGCCTTAAACGTTTTACGTTTTTTTCTTAGATAATGTTTGTTGCTAACCTTTAGAAGGTCCTGGAAGAAATGCATCATCTTCAATTCCTGTTCCGCAAGTATGAGCACAGACTGAGGCGGAAAAAGATCTTCGATTGTCCAATTGAGCATCTCTAGGGTACCAGCGCATGGCTAACTGTTTGCCTTTCCACCACGGGAGATAGAGAATTGCACAAATGCATTTTATTATTAGGCTAATGGTGAGTGATAGATAACCCCAGTTAGTCATATAAATGAAATATTTGGCAGAATTCGAGTAGATGCCCATAAAGATAAGTGTTATAATGAAGAATATGGCCATAGTCATCCGATATATCAGGTAGAATTGAGGACTGATGCATGACCACTATAAAGACAAAAGAAGATATCAAGTGCAGTCAAACTTAAATGTTGTTTTATCCAAAGAGATTACCTGTAAAAATTATTTAATTCTGAACATATAATTTCTCATAAATTAAAAATATTTGACAAGTTTACAGATTTAAAAAAAAATCTTGTTTAACGCAACAGATTTGTTTAATATGTAAATTATTACAATGATAAATATTTTCGTTATCAATGCATATAATGAAAAGTTTCCCTGCATGGATTGATTTATAAGTATAGATTAAATCAAATGAGTAATTCGAGTTTTTCCTTGGTAAATCTAATATTTAATAAGTCGCATAAAAGAAGGACTACGCTATTAGAGAGCTTGCGAAAGTGACTTTCACGTTGTGAATTATGAGTTCTCCGTTACCTGTATGTTGTCTAAAACTGAAAAATTGAAAAAATTGATTGCGGCAGGTTTTATTATAAATTACAAATTACGAAGTATAAGTTACGACTCAAGAAGTGACACTTCCTTTACGTCACTTCCTGTACAAGTACAAGATACGCGTGTGCTACCGAAACGGCTCTTTTGATTGGCTGCGTTATTTTTCAAAAGTTTTACTTTTGGATAGAGTTACGACTTTCTGCTAGTAATTACTAGCTGAGATGCCCGGCTTTGCCGAGCTTTTCAAGGCAAAACGAAAGCGGGGTATCAGTAGCTACATTCAAAAACTCCGTGCTAGTCGTGTTAAGCGTGTCGTGTTAAGCTAAAGCACGATCCGTGCTGAGTTTATTTTTGAATGTGATCGTGTTGTCTGTGCTGTCGAGCACTATTTGTGCTGCCACTTGAGTTGAGACCACGGTCTATAGATATTCATTGTCGTCGAGCTTCGGCCATTTTCCATTGATTCGAGAAGCTAAGGAAAACAGATCGCGCCAGGTGCCGCATAGATCGCACTATTCCTAGGGTGCCTAGATAAGTGCGGAGTACGGTGGTGACAACTCGCCATTTTGTCGGTTGCGGCCGCCATTTTGAATCCGGAAGTACTCAGTCACGCATAGGAGAACACATGTTTTTTGCAAGATATTGAGTCTCGCTTGGTAATGATAGAATTTTCTTTATTTGTTTAGTTTACTGATCTGTTTTCTGTATGTAATTGAAGCTTTAATCACTTGACCTTTTAAAATAGATTATTAACATCGAATTTTAAGGAGCAGACGATGCCTGGTTGCTGCGTTCCCGAATGCAGCAATCGCTCCGAAAACGGTGGAAGGCTTTTTCGTTTCCCTGCAAGTGTTGCAAGGAGAGAATTATGGCTAGTTAAAATGTGTTGTGTTCCGCAATAAGCCTATATCAAATTCTTTAATTAAACACCAATCTCTATTCTGACAAATGACTTGTTTCCAGAGTGCCCACCAATTCCTCTTATAGCTACCATGTGCTTAATCAGATAAAACCCAGGAGCAGCGCTGCCGTTTGTAGGGTAATTACCCTATTGTAGGGTAATTTATGATTCCGTAGGGTAAAAATCAGGTAATGCTCTGCGTAGGGTAATAGTAGGGTAAAACGGTTATCAGTGAATTTTTTTTACTAAAACTGCTATACAGCGAAATTTTGATTATCTCTGACGTCATATCAGCATCACACAGGAAGCAATCCCTGCTTGTAAGCGCATAAGTAATACCCAATCAGCGCCAAATTCAACTCAACCTTATACCCAATCATTCTGGCCCAAACTTCTTGGGCATGACGTCACGACCGTCACGACGCATCATTTATTAAGTCGATTCTGTGTAGATCTAGCTTTCATGGAATGCCTGCTTGGGCTTCTATTTGCAAATCTAGGTGGAAGGATCTCCAGACCTTCCAAAATGTTGCTCTCCGGTCCATTGCCCAACTTGACAGAAGAGTTGCCAACAACCACTCTATCTATGAGGATCTGGGGATGACCCACATAGGCACCTTTGTCCAGACTCTTATGAAGAACATGCTACCCAAGATGAAGAATCATGAAAACACCCTGGTTTCTGGTATCCTGGACCACCCACTCGCTGTTAAGGGTCCCCTCAGGTTTCGAAGACCCCGCCATGTCCTGGATGTCTGCTTTGATGACGTTAACAAGGCCGTCTTCCCCAACTATTGGATTTTCTAGATCCTGCTGATTTTTGGGGACTCTATTCGTCAATCCACAATCTGACTCGTCCCTTCTCGGGACTCATTCTCTGGAGGACTAAAGAGGTTCATCAGGCTTCTCTCCCAGTTCAGTGTACTTCCTCTGGTTTACTTTTTGGGCGAGCGTGCAAAGTGAGCTTGGCTCCTGGACCACTCGCGTCTTTCTTTTTCACTACACTGTTCGATTGTCGATTTAGCTTATTGTAGATTCTGCTGCATTGTCTTCTAGTCCATTCGATTTCGTCCATCAGGTATACCAATCTCTAAACAGGTAAGGATCTTTGCATTATATCCGGTTTCTAGTTAAGAAATTCCTACGTCGATTAGTTTGTAATGATTATATTGTAGCAAAACAGCACATCGTAATTCTCTGAAAACTAACACAGTAGCTGCCTTAATGCAAACAAAGCATATTCTTTCTGCAAAAAATAAAGTGATCGATTTTAAACCAAATGAAAAAATGTTAGCAATGAAATATAAGTGCAAGTAATTTAGTGTGTTTAAAGAAAAATACGTCTGTCACTGATTAATTTAATTTCAGTTTCCATTTCATTGTATTTTGTGATGACTCCTCAATAAAATAAATTTTTATTTCAAAAAGTTGGTGTAGTTCATTTAGCCATTTAAACTTTAAGTATCATTAGACTCCTTTTACTCCTTCTGGGGACTTTTTTCTAGGTGGAAGAGTTTTTTATCGATATCGAGACTCTCTGGTGTATTGTAGCGTAGGGTAATGTAGGGTAATTGCAAGAAAACGGTAGGGCGATATTATTCCCTCCTGGCGGCAGCACTGCCCAGGAGAGACACCGCTTTTAATAAAAAACGAATTCTTTACTCAGTTTAAACTTTGGATCTAGATACAAAACATGAGGTACGGATTAGTTTGTTAGTAATAGGGAATATCAGCATTCATATATAAAATAGTTTATGAACGAGCGCTTGGCATTACTTAACATTTAACATAATTTTCTAAGAGATTCTTTCCTCGCACTGTACGGCATATTACTTAAAAAATAAATATGTTCTGCGCAGTAACACACTTCATCAATGAGATCTCAGCGTTTTTACTGATGCATTTATTAATTTAACGCACACCCATAAGTACTTATCTTTATTTGCACACTCGATGAGCCGTTCACTCACACTTTTGGATCATCTTTTTCAACGACGCACTTAAAAGTTGATGCTGTATCATTGCTCATTGCTAGCTGGCGCTAGCCATAAGTGGTTCCGCTGACGATGCTCTTGCTCCGGTGTGTAACTTATCGTTGTATGTTATCGATATCCCTTCGTTGGCACAGTATTCCTGCTGAAGTCCAATGAAATTCACTTCCGCCAATACCTGGTCACAGAGGTTGCATCCAGTCTCTTAAGCTTTCCGCACCTTGTCCAATTGACTATCGCCTGCCTGCGATATGTTAGGGAACATTCGTTCCGATTATGCACAAATGCGAGTTCTGAATCTAAATGTGAATGTGTATTATCGTTCACAATGTCTATCATGCAAATGTCAGTCATCCTCACTCATAGGTAACGATCTACTTATTGATAAAACAGCACCGTTCTATGATTGCGGAGTTCGATGCATCAGCACTAGTGATTAGCTGCTTTAGTTCATTCCCGCTGCCATTTCTCTTCTTCCGACTTTCCCTCTCTTTTCGAAGGAAAGAATCTCTGACCAATCAAATTTAAGTAAGACAAAAAATGACCACTCACAACCTAAGCCCCCCCCCCCCAGATTCCAAAGTTAGATTCTCTCTTCACCGCAGACTTCCTCTTGATGTTTCTATGGCAACACAAGCACGGAACGGCAAGAGGGCGGAAAAAAAGGGACAAAAAATATTTATTCTTATTAGGATTATATAGTGCTTCCCCATTAGTTACTTGATCAATGGGAATGGAATTTAAATACACACAGATTCAGACTACTTCTGATTTTGTGGTGACTTACATTTAATATCGTCACAACATAAAAAATAAATGCGCTGCCACACTTTTACCTTTTTTTTAATTTATGGATTCCTAAATAAAAGGTACCAAAAATTTTTATTTTTAATGCACTTAATGAAGTAAAATTGTGTGCTTTTAAAAAGTTTTTTTTAAATATATTTTTTATTTTATACATTTTATTCTTGGATTTGCATTTTTTTAATGGTAAATTTAGTTATCTTTTTCTATAATAAAAACGAACAAGTGGTTGTACATACAACTAAAGGCCTAATTTAATGCTGCATAACATCAGACACCAGTGAACTTCTTTAAAATATCGACGAATTTAACATAGTAACTCAATTGGCACTTTCGACCATGGATTCAAAATGGCGGCTCACGCTTTAAGCTTACGGTATAGGTTGTCACCACCCTACTCCGCACTTATCTAGGCACCCTAACTATTCCCGACCGCAACCTGCGATAGAGATTGTCATTGAAACTGAATACGAAAGTAAACTTTCTGTCTGCCATAGGGTGGCGCTGCAGGCGCAGTTGGGTAGATTGTACATGCAGCGCCACTTTTCAATAGAGTTTCCGCCCTACCGGGAGCTAGAAACTTTAGCTTCATTTTAACAATGACCATGAATATCTATAGACCGTGGTTGAGACCGATCAGGCAGAGTATTGTTACATCACCTACGGTAGGGTATTGTTGATCATATTTCTAATAATAAGCACGAAATTGCCCCTACCGTAGGTGATGTAATAATGTATGATTTTTCCGTGAGCAGGCTTTCTCTCTAGGCAGTATTGTTTTGTCTGCCTGAAACAACAATGGAAATCAGCTAAATGAACAGGTCGTTAGCATCCAGTAAGTCGTGTCCTAATTATCGTGGTTACAATTTTCTCACCATATGGAGATAGTAGAGCTATTAGCGATAGGCACTTTACTTTCGACCCAATCTTATCCGATTATCAAAAATAACTTTTCTGCTTTCCATAACCGATGTTCTTGAACAAATAGAGTTCCTTCTACACTAATTAATCATGGGATGATGGCGCAATTACCTCGTATAACTATAAAATATTCAGGGAAGCGGCGTTTTTCCGCCATTACAGCTTTTCATGAGAGAGATGAGGAATGCTACAATGAGCATGCGCGCCAATGTCGTGCTAGAGAGCTAACACGAACCACAGCCTTCATGATTAGAGAAGGCTGTACACGAACACGGACGAAAATGCTCCGTGCTAGGCGTTTTGCAACACGGGACACGGTTCATGCAGGAAGTGACATCAGATTTTTAGCAACACGACACGCTTAACACGACTAGCACGGAGTTTTTGAATGTAGCTTGTGATTACTTGCACGTTTATGATTTGTATTGTTTTAGAGCTAACAATGTCCCTTAACAATGTTTTCCCACCATTACGGATTTTCATGAGAGATGAGGAATGCCACAATGAGCATGCGCGCCAATATCGTGCTAGAGAACCAACACGAACACGGACGTAAAAAGCCCGTGCTCCGTGCTAGGAGTTTTGCAATACGGGACAGGTTCGTGCAGGAAGTGACATCAGATTTTAGCGACACGCTTAACACGACTAACACGGAGTTTTTGAATGTAACTAGTATCTATCGTTCTATGTATATACCAATGTTGTTTAAAGACTTGTTAATTTTCATTGCATAAGCTGGGATTTGTTAATTGTCAGTATATGCTGGGCGAACAGGAATTTGTCGACGTTCGAACTCCACAAAATGATCAGTCGCCTGTAACGGTATTGTTGGTATTAAAACGAATTGTCCTGTGTTATCCCCGCTGACTATTGTAGCCTGTAATGAACGTGATATTCAGAATTGGCTGTTGTATTGCTTAATACCCCAAACGTTCAATCTAATGACCGTCGACCCTACAACTTACCGACAATTTCGGACGTTGCTATGGTTTTACCTGGCAGTACAGTCAGTGCACATCGTGATATTATTTTGCGCCAGCGCATGGATAGTAGGATTCGTCGTATTTTAGAAAATCACCCATCTAATGATCCTCTGCACTATGTGCTTATGTTTCATGCAAGGATGGCATAGTACCGTGCAGTCGAAGAACAATGCTCATACCAAACGTATTGTGATACGCCCGTTTGATGCTTACCATCTTCAAATTCGTCACGTACATGTTTAAGCTCAACGAAGACGGGCATATAAAGGGTGTCCCAAATGAGTTGACATTTTAATTTTTTAATAAAACACATTTTTCATTGGAAAATTTATAATAGTTTTGCTTTATTAGAAAGTAAAAACGTGGAGATTATGAATGATACAAGACATCTGACCATCTGACAAATGACCGCCCCAGCCTTGGTACCAAAAATTTACTCTTTTGAGGACATTTTCAATCAGGGTGTAGACAGAATAATAGGAACACCTTTCGATTTAGACGTTTTGTCGAATGTCTAAAAAAATACTTTACGAATAAGTATTTCATGGATTTCATGGACGATTTAGACCAGGTTACACCTCATATTTCAACCAAAGATTTGTCCCAATGGCAAATAAAGGATCAAAAAAATTGAACAAAAACATAATGTTTGGGATCATCCTGTAAAAATAATGTTTGAAATGCGTTGTAGCTGTAGTATATGATTGGGAGGATTCTTTTATTTTTCTGTGTTTATTTGTATGAGAATAGCACGTATATTCATGTAGATATAAAGGTTTCTTTAAAAAAATAGAAATTTTTTTGTAAGTTTTTTTTTATAACATGCAGGATTTCAACCCAACGCAGTGTCATTTTCAGGAAACTTGACAAACTACAGTAGATACAACACCATGCAATCAGAATATTAAAATATTAATATTTGATGAAATCGGAGCATTTTTACTAAATAATGTTCAACTGCGCATGCGCAAGCGTTACCAAAATGATTTTTGCATAATTTATTAGCCAAATGCATAGAGCTACTTTCATAAAAAGCCCAAGCAAATGTCGTGAAAATTCAGAAAGATATCGCCGATAGAATGAGTTAATTTCAGTTGCTCTCAAAATTAAACAAAACGATAAGGGGCTTTCTCCAAATTTTTATTTTTGGACTGCACACCGAATTCTGAATTTTGCTTGGGCTTTATATAAACTAGCTCTATACATTCCGGTAATACATTATGCAAGAAAACATTTTGGTAACGCTTGCACATGCGCAGTTAAACATTATTTAGTAAAAATCCTCATATTTCATCAAATATTTAATAATTTAATATTCTGATTGTAGGGTGTTGTCTCTACTGTAGTTTCTCAAGTTTTCTAAAAATGACATTGCATTGTGTTGAAAACCCTGCATGTTATAAACAAAAAACTTACAAAAAAAACTAATTTTTAAAGAAACCGTTATATCTCCATGAATATACGTGCTATTCTCATACAAATGAATACAGATAAGTAAAAGAAGCCTCCTAATCATATGCTACAGCTTCAAAGCATTTCAAGCAATATTTTTTTACAGGGCGACCCCAAACAATTTTTTTTGTTCAATTTGTTACTAGTTCCCTATTTGCCCTTGGGAAAAATCTTTCGCTGAGATACATGAGGTGTAACATGCTTTTTACATCCCTGAAGTTTCAGGATTATTCGTCAAGTATTTTTCTAGATATTCGACAAAACGTCTAAATCGAAAGGTCTTCCTATTATTCTGTCCACCCCCTGTAATTGCTGGGAAATTTCAGCAATGTTGTGTCGAATTTCATCTTTGAGGTTCTCAATAGTAGTGTGGTTTATTGATGTACACTTTATCCTTAAGATAACTCCACAGAAAGAAGTATTACGATGTCATGTCACATGATCTTGGCGGCCAACTCACATCATCTTGCTGCGAGATAACACGAACTTTAAGTTTTTGAAGTGAATTTTTACAATTTCTATGCGTTGTTCGATTGTGTAGTTGTGGATAATTTAACCTCAATGTTTAATAGTGACAGTATATAAAAATCTCTACTGATTGTACTACGGAAAAAAAAATGGCAGCGAAAACAAAATGTCAGTTCATTTTGGGACACCCTTTATAATAAAAATCATACCTTGGATTGTATAGTTTTTGACACAAACACGATTGGCCTATTGTTGCACAAACTTTGCCTTTCATTTCTGGACATGACTATATATTGTTGGTGGGATGAAAACTCTTACGGATTCTTCGCATAGTAGTGTAGGATAACTCTAATTTATAATTCACAATGTGAAAGTCACTTTCATAAACTCTTTATGAAGTCCTGGCTTACAAGGTAAGAACAAATAAAGAACCATAACAGTTATATTATTAAAGAAGACATTGTTGAATTAATTTATACGAGGGGCGTTCAAATTTGACATGGATTTTATTTATTGTAAATTTCATTGTTGTAAAAATCTAAAGTTTCATTGTTGAGATGACAACTACCACTTATGCAAATGCAGCACCACTCATCCGGTTGCCATGACAACAGATTGTTTGTTTAAACTAAATGGCGGACAGCCATGTGTCGACCAAAGTGCAAAAACGAATAATCAAGTTTCTCCACAACGAAAGTGTGAAAGCATCCGAAATTCATCAAAGACTTCAAAGACAGTTCACCGAGTCATTTTTCTCGATCATGTGTCTTTGCTTGGTCCCAGAAGTTTGAAGAAGGGCGAGAATCCACCGGCAATGAACCTCATAAGGCAAGGGCAGCAACTGCAATGATGGCATCGTCGCACAAACAAATGAGCTGATAAGGGACAACAGGCGGATTCATATCCGAGAATTGGCTTCAATACTGAACATTAGCACTGGCAGTGTGGAGACCATCATATACGATATGTTGAAATTCAACAAGATCTGTGCCAGATAGGTCCCTAAGCAACTCTCCGAGAATCATAAAACCACCCGGATGGAAATCTGTCCCAGCAGCTTCCTAAGGCGTGTCGTGACCACCAACAAGACATGGATTCATCACCATACTCCTGAAAGCAAACGTGCGAGCATGGAGGGGCGACCACTGACTCACCACAACCCATGAAATTCAAGATGACAGCGTCGGCAACGAAAGTGATGGCGACTGTATTCTGGGACATTAAGGGTATCATTCATGTCGATTTTCTGGAAGAAGATCGAAATATAAATTAAAGTGACATTTTTCAGGACCAACCTGAAGCCAGTACTAAGGAAAAAGCGACTAGGACCTCTTACCAGTGGTGTTTGTTTTGTGCAAGACAATGCCAGACCACACACAGCCAAACTGACTATGGACACACTGACGGAACTCAAATGGGACATCTTACCACATCCTCCATACAGCGCGGATCTGCCCCCTTGCGACTATCACCTTTTTGGACCAATGAAAGAGTTCTTGGGAGGGCAGATGTTCAGCTCCAATAAGGAAGGCTGTCCTGACGTGGTTTCGATACCAGCCTGAAGATTTTTACAGAACTTGTATCCAGATGCTTCCCTACAAGGAGAGTTCTTTGAGAAATAAATGGTGTCTGTGTTTTCTGATTTTATAAAAAAAAAAAGTCCAGGTCAAGCTTGAACACCTTTCGTTTCTACAAACATGTAGATGCAGAAACGTAAGCACATGTAAAGGAAACAGTGTTTTACCCATGTATTCAATAAAACGAAATAATTGAGGCATTAAAATTTCCCTTCCCCCAAAATATATGTAAAAAGAAAAAAAAATTCATACCATTATATAATATAAATTATGTTTCGCATTTACATGCAAAATATTTACTGAAAAATGCTATAATACGGCGCTAAAATTACGTTTTAATTAGAAATGGGTGTTATATCGTTACTAAAAAAGAATGTTTATCAGTGCAGGGGCGGCGCTAGCTTCTTCGGTGCCCCATGTGACGCTATGCAAATCTCTAAACTATGCGCCCTTTCAACGTTGGCTTCCCATAAAGCTCTATAAATACATATATAGAGCTTTAGTTTCCCATACATATATATATCAACGAAGCTTTAGATTCCCATAAAGCTTTAGATTCCCATCCTACCATGCGCCCCCATGCGATGCTTACTTTGCTTGCCGCTTCGCGCCGCCCTTGTATCAGTATATTTATTATATTGTTTATGGCACATGCATAATAAATAAACATTATATAACAAGTCATAGCCTAAATTGTTGAATTATAGAGATTGTACGTAAACTCACCGAGCACCTGACAATATCGAATGGTTTGTCGTGAGTGAGGAAAATGTTCCGCCAGGCGAATTCCTGACGGAGCCACTTGCTTAAGGCCTTCATGTGAATATTTTTATAAAAATCTGCCAACACGTGTACCACACATGAACAGTACTTAGCATCCCTTTAAGAAATTATTAGAGCAAATATGTTCAACTCTTTTATCATTTGCGGTAACGTTCAAAGCGACGAGAAAGAAAAGGAAGAGGATCGATTGTTTCCCGAGGCGGCTCTTCTCGTCATCTGTAAGAGAGCATTATTTTGTAAATACAATGGCCGGATTACATCATAAACAACAGTAATCGTTACACCGCCTGAGGAAGGTCACGCGATTACTGTGTCGACTGCAGAGACCTCTGATCCTCTTTCGTGTCCCTCCGACAATCATGGACCGTAGCGGTTGAGATCAACCTGGGTGTACACGGAGCTCATTCGAAAAATATCGCTGTGAATATGTGCCTTTTGATTTTTCTAATAACATTTTGACGCACTTTTTTCGCGCATGTCATCACTATGACGCTATACGTAGCCTACGAGATAGACAGGGCGTGGCGCGGAAAAGGCACCTGATCATCTTGGTCCGAAAAACATTGCTGAAGGTTACATGTTTTTCGGACTAAGATGATTTGGTGACTTTTCCGCGCCAGGGCAACATCTCCTATAGAGAAGGCCTGCGGACAAAAGGTGTATTCATTGTTACATCATCATCAAGCGGCTATTGTTATCGTATTTCTAGCAATAATAAGCCCTAAATTTGGCCGCTTGATGATGTAACAATGCATACACCTTTGGTCCGCAGGCCTTCTCTCTAGGAGGTGTTGGCCAGGGCCTGTCTATCTCGTGGGGTACGCGCTGTACGAAGCTAACGAGAAATACCAGCTCCGGCACTGAAAAGTCACCTGATTAAAATAGGTCTAGCAACAATCCAACCTTCATTGTTTCCAACAGAGGAAAAACGCTGATTGTTAAAATACAAGATGGAAGCAATGTAAGTTACATTGTTAATAGTCCTATCTTGGTCAGTTGACTTTTCAGTACCGGAGCCTGTCTTTCTCGTTAACCTCGAACCGAACCAATGAAGGATGGATTGTTGCCCGGACCCCGATGATCATGTGACTTTTGAGTGCCCTGGCCTATCTCTCGTTGGCCTCGCCTCAGACGCTGTACGAGGCCAACGAGATAACAAGGCCTGGAATAAGTGAATAAGTCTAGAAGCCTAGATTTTATTTAAAATTAAGAATAAATTTGCTTAAATCTGATTTATGATTAAAAATTCCATTACTTCAACGGAAGTAAATAAACAAGTGCAATTTCATTTGAACTTCATCCTTTTTTTTTTCTTTTCCCTATTCGTTTTCCTCTCTCGCATACCTTCCTTGATCATTGGGTTTACAATGCCCAGAATTTATTGTTATTTTTTTATTTATTTATGAATTGGGATCCAATACGTCCATTCAATGCCTGTATTGCCAGAGGACGACGAGTTGGGTCCCTGGATGGACCTGGATTAACGACTGCTGTAAGATGGTCGCAGCAGCTGTGGGGAGGTGAAGATCGTTTCTCATTGATGGTTGCCCATCCAGTAACTAGCCGTGCCTGATGTTGCTTGACTTCCCTGAAGTTGTGTTCAGTGGAAGAGCCCACCAGGCCACGGCCTCCCCCAGAACATTTAATTTTTACATTAAATTAAAGAAGTTATATATTTATATCGCATGTTCATCCAAGATATTAAATTTTTTCTAAAAATAAAGTCACACCAGAGAACTAAAAAAAAACAGATGGCTCATCAGAGCCTTTAAAATTATTCATAAAAGTTATTCTCTCAATGAGAAGAGTCCGCGCATTTCGAATTTATTGAGTTTTTAAATGTTAAAAATTTGCTCGTATCCAACATTTAAATAATTAAATTATCAACCCAATGCTTAATTCTATTATTAAATAAGATTATGTACTTATAT